>JACBKR010006442.1:0-12477 GCA_014218235.1 Colocasia esculenta
CCAGTATGCCAAATTATTCTTTACCGGTACAGTACTACATGCTTTCCCGGTATCATTAGGGTCTCACTCCCGTCCAGGCGGATCAAGAGATCACCAACTTGGACGGTCTTTGCCAAGAACCTGAAATTCCACGTGTTGGGGCTTCTTGCTAGACTTGTGCCTTCTGTCTTTTCCACATTGGAGTGTTGGTGAAGTTGATAGCATAGGTTGTGAACATTTGTATCAAGTTGGCCTCCTGAACTTGAGGCTCTTCTTTTACTTGTTTTTCTTCATGGGCCTTGGCAGCAGTTGTTAGCACGACTGGTATCACGCCGAGGAGTACGAAGACTTCCACCACTAGGGAAAATCTTCAAACCTATTGGTGTTGTGAGATAGCCGTTCCTTATGTCTTGGACCACAAGTGGCCGAAGAACACACCTAAGTGTGAGTTTGCAGCCGCCATCACAAGTTATAACCTACACAAAATTAAAATGTGAGTACATCTTATTGTCAGGGTGTTATCTGATGGAGAGATGAAGGGAAGGGAGGTCCCCAACATAGTCGCCATTTCTGTGAGAATCATTTTTTAAACACTTTAATTTTTATTTTATATTTGGATTTGATTAATTTGTTTTTATTATTTACATAGATATGGTCTTATTTAGTTCGTTTGACCTCCCCCACTAACCTCAGTTAGTGTTAATCGGGTTTGGCGTGCCGGATCGAGTCGGCCCGATTCGGGCGTATCGCATCGGATCACAGAGGATCCGAGCACGCTCGGGCGATGCAGGCGGATTCCCTTTAAACAGGCGAATCGAACCCGATGCGCCAATCCGGCCCGTACTGGCGCATCGGGTTCGATCCCCGACACCCTTAAGGTGTCGGCGATACGCTGTGAATCGGGACTCTACAGTCCCATTCGCAGCGCAGCAGACCGCAGCCCCCTTCTCCCCCCCCCCCCCCTTTCAGGTTTTTTCAAAAAAAAACCCTAGATTTGCATGCCAATCCACAAGTGGAGGCTTCCTACGTGAGTTTCCATCCATTTGGAGGTGGATTGGAGGCATCAACCCTTCTTCTTCAAGTTTTTTGGAGGTTCTACAGGGCTTTGAAGGTAAGCCTCCATTTTTCTTCATTTTTCTGTTTTTTTCTTGGTGTATGGGTTAGATCTTGTTAGGAAATGTTGTTGCAAGTGATTGGTGTACACTTGCAACCATTTCTCATCAAGATCTACAAGTTTTTCATTTAGATTTGAAGATTTTCCCTAAAATATGATTTTCTAAAAATAATTTAAAATCTTAGAAATTTTTTGAACAATAAAAATTGATAGGAAGGTGTTGTATAAGTTCTATATCATGGTTAGAACTTGATTCCATAAGAAGTTTAGGTATAATTAATTTTAATTAATAATTATATTAAATTAAAAAATAAATAAAACTTGAATTTACAGAAAATGCCTATGGAGGTGTGAATGTATTTGTAATTTTGTATGATCATGTGATTCATGTCTATGAAAACATTATCATATAACAACACTTTCCCCTAAAATATGATTTTCTGAAAAATAATTTAAAAAATCTTAAAAAAGTGTAAACAACTAAAATTGATAGGAATGTGTTGTATAACTTCTATATCATGGTTAGAAGTTGATTACATAAGAAGTTGAGCTAGAATTAATTTATGTTCTTACATATTAATAATTAAGAAGTAAGAAGTTGATTACAAAATATATACCAGGTTGAATGGATTTCTGTGATCATGTGTTCATGTTATAAAAAAAAATTATCATATAACAATTAAGAAGTAAGAACACTTTTTTTTAGTGTTCAAATTCTGAGATTGAAATTAATTTACTATTAATTTATTAATTATTTTTTGTCCTTGTAGATAGCACCGAAAAAAGATTTCTGATGATATTGGGTGGCAGCATGGCATCATGTTGAAAATAGGCACAACTTCAAGTGCAATTATTGTGGTTTTACGGGACAAGGAGGTGGGTCTCCCGTTTGAAGAAGCACCTTGCTGGTGGTCGACTAGCAGGCTACCATGACGTGCAGGGGTGTAAGTCGGTGCCAAGAGAAGTTAAGAAGCTTATGATTGAACACTTAAACAGGTTCGGGCAGAGACAGCAAGAAAGAAGGCAATAAGGAGATCCAAGAAGATTATATCAGGAAGGAAACGAGATGAAGACGTTGATGATGAAGTTGAAATGTATCAGAATATGTACCTGATCCTGATGCAGGAAAGGCTAGCCAGAGCACAGAGCAGGGCTGGGGCATGGGAAGGTGATCAAAGGGCAGCCCACAGAGTAAGTTTTCAGGGAACTCAGTATGAGGTTGGCAGTGGCAGTGGCTCAGCGGTAGGTGGCAGTGGCTCCCGTCGATTTTCAAATGTGGAGATTATTTCACTCGGCCCCCTCCCACACAACACAAGTACAGAACAAGGCAGGCATAGCAAGAGACCCAGGTTGCAAATTGAGGATGTGGACCCTATGTGTATCCTAGGGAGCATGGCAAGCAGACTAGGATTGATGATGCATACAACCAGGGGCCGAAATACAGGTGTTGAGCAATTGCAAAGTGGTGGCACCATATAGGGTTACCATTCAATGCAGCGAACAGTCCTTATTACAAAACTGCAATACAGGAGGTTCAACGTGGAGGCCTACATGTGCAGCCTCCTACAGCTAGGGACTTGGCTGGGAAATATCTGCAGGAGGAAGTTAATGAGATCAAGTCTTACTTGACAGCTTTAAGAAGAAATGGAGAAGTATGGTGTCACACTGATGTGTGATGGTTGGTCGGGCATCACCAGGAGCAGCCTCATCAACTTCCTGGTGTATTATGATAGACAATCTTCTATCACAAATCTGTTGACGCATCTGATAGAGTACACAACTATGAATACATTATGAGTTTGATGCGAGAGGTTGTTGAGGAGATGGTGAGCAATATTGTGCAGGTGGTGACAGATAATGAACTGCATACAAAAAGCAGGGAGGAGTTAATGAAGATTTATCCTCATCTTTACTGGACCCCATGTGCTGCCCACTATGTTGATTTAATGCTTAAAGAGATTGGGACATTGCAACCCGTAAAGATGATCGTGGATGTAGGGCAGAAGATAACACGTTTGCTACAATCATCATCTGGTGTTGGTGTGGATGAGAGAGTCCACTGGTGGAGAGTTGTTGAGACCGGCTGTCACCCGCTTTGCAAAAATTTTGTGGCATTACAGAGCCTATTGAAGCACAAGGATGGATTGAAACGCATGTTCAGGGGTGATAAATGGTTGCAGAGTATTTTGCTGGAACATCTGATGGAAAGGAGGTGGAAGGCATCATCAACAGCTCCAATTTTTGGGACCGGGTCTTCAACTGGTTCAGATCATTGAACCTCTATATGAGGTGTTGAGGGTGGTTGATGGGGATAGGAGACCGTCTATAGGATTGGTATATGCAAAGCTTGAAGCCGCGAAGAAAAGATTCGTGAAGTCTCACCTCGCATGCACACTTGGTCTTAGATGTTGTTGAGGATAGATGGGACCGGCAGATGAGTAGAGATCTACATATGGCGGGTAAGGAAACTGATGATATTTTTGTAATGCACTAAGTATTAATGTATTTTACAACCATTGATATTTTATACGTCAATTGCAGCATATTATCTCCACCCTGCATACCATTACACACACGAACTGGCATATGAGGATGACTTGACGGCTGCTTTTACAAGGATTGTCGAAAGATTGTCAAGAGTCCTGTGCAAGCGGAAGATGCATTGATGAGGCAAGTATGGATTATCTCTTCCATCCAAACAATACTTGAATTTCATATGCATGATGATCATTTTATTAAATGCAGATGAAGAGTTTTTGGGAAGCTATTGGGACCTTTGCTGAGCCATCTGCCATTGCTGGTCGGGAGCGTGTAGAGGGCGTAATATGCTTCCCATTTCATTTTTTATCATTGCAACTTGATGGTTGAGGTCTGATTGAGATAATTGAATTTGGATGCAGTTGATTAGTGGTTCAACTTTGGGCATACTGCGCCAACATTGAGGAAAATTGCAGTGAAGATCTTATCGCAGACTTCCTCATCTAGTGGATGTGAGAGGAACTAGAGTACGTTTGTATTGATACACACCAAGTGCGGAATAGATTGTCATATAGGCACTTGGACCAATTGGTGTACGTGCACTACATATGAGGTTGAGGGTCAAACATCTCACACAAGATCCAAAGCCGTGGGGAGGTGGATATGATCCTGTTGATATTGGGTTCCTATGAGATGAAGAAGACCCAATGGTTTCATGGGTTGCACGAGCAACAACAGATCGGGGGAGTATGAGTTAGATGAGAGGCAGATGATCCTGACGATCCACCTCGCCCTAACACTTTCCTAGCAAGGGCAGTAGCAGAAGCAACGTAGAGGAGGAGGGAGATCATGTGAATGTGGGACAGCCATACTCCCCTCATTATGAGATGGATCTAGAGGCTGAGGTGGATCTTCTTGGGGACATAGAACTGGAGCTTCATGAGCGCAGAGGAGGTGGGCGAGTAATTTCTTTCATTTATCTTACATATTGTATCAATTACATTTGTGCTAATGTATCATGTTGGGGGCTATTGCAGGTGGAGGACATGGTGATGATGATGATGATTTTGAGAGTTAATTATGGAAGGCCTCCCCCGCACACAATCTAGAAGGAGAGGGTCATCTACCCAGGATGCCCCTCCCTCACAATCTACAAGGGCTCCCACATCATCTCAATTGGCAAAAGGGAAGCAAATAGCAACAGAATCCCGCCGAAAAAAAACTGGTGCAACAGAGTCCGGCCAAGTAAAGGAGTTGTTATACGAGAGCCACCTCCCGCCCCAGCACAAAAAAAGAAGGGTTGGTTTTCTGGTTGGGGATCCAAGAAAGGCAAGAAGGTGCTACCGTTGTTGAAGATCCACTTGACATTGCCGATGTAGAGACTTTGGATCCAAATGCAGATGATGAGACACCGTCTCCGTTGGATTCACCCCGATTGCCCAATAGCGCCTCCCATGATTCGATGACTACTGGTAGGTCATCATTTTGTATTGTACATTACCTCAAATGTATTTGTATTTGTGCTAACCTAACTTAAAATTATATTGCATTTGCAGGTGTTCTTCTTCAGAACTGGAGGTGACGGTGGTGGTAACGGTGGAGGTGGAGGTAGTGACGGTGGTCAGGGAGGAGGAGATGGTGCGATGATCAAGGAGGAGGAGGTGGTGGGATGGAATTCACAGAGAACAATTTTATGGGGGTGCAACACAAGATAGTAGTCATGGTGCCCCAATGCGGTACAATAGAAGGCAGAAGTTTAGACCTGGCAGTCAAGCAAGAGGTTCACCAGTGGATTCCCATAGCTATGACACTATGATATCAGACTTTGAGAGGATGAGTACACAAGAGTCTGTTGGATCCTATGGCGGCCATAGCTATCACCCCGAGTCCACTAGCACAGACTACTCTAGTGGGTACGGACCGTACAGTGGGTACACTGCCACAGCAGGCTACCTGGTCCATCTCCATATATGCATCCTCCTCCTGTATTTTCTGTTCATGTTCCAGTTCAAGTTTTTACTCCCGTGGAGGATGTACAGATGGCACAACTGAATGTAATCCGTCCCGGCAGTCAGGTGTGGGACCATTATCTAAGTCAGTTTCGTCAGAGATACCAAACCATGATGACATGGGATGAGTATCGTAGTTTTGTGTCTCGAACAAAAGGTCATCACCTTATTGGAGAGCTTCCCTCAGAGTCAGATGAGTCAGAGTCCGTGCCTATCCAATCCAATGGAATGCATACGATCCATATCAACAAGGGATTGGGGATATTAGAGTAAGTCATTGTATTATGTATTGGAATTGAGAGTTTGATAGTTGTATTGACTTTGTGCAATGTAAATATCTTTCAATTAATGAGTTTCAATTTATTTTCACTCTTCTAATGCTTTTTTTTTATTGAAAATAAATGTTTTTATAGCAATTACATGATATAAATCTCATGGAATATCGAGCAGCTCTGTGGGGGTAAAATTAAATCATGTTCTTCGGTGTTTAAATACCTTCCATATCGAGCAAGTCTCTATGAGCATAAGGTATTTAACATCCTTGTTCTCGTGCTCTAAATGCCTCCATATCGAGCAGTCTCTATGGGTATAGGCATTTAGATGCATATGTTCTTCCCGCCCGTCGAGCAAGTCTCCAGGAATAGTGAGTGTTTGCTCATATGTATAGTTTTCTAAGGAAACTCTGCCCAAGTTGAGGTTTTGCCCGAAATATATCCATGTGTTTCACAAATATTGTGCTCATATGTATATGTTTTTTAAGGGAAACTCTGTCCAAGCGGAGGTTCTGCCCGAAACATACTCATATGCTCACAACTATGTGCTCATATGTATATGTTTTCTAAGGAAACTCTGCCCAAGCGGAGGTTCTGCCCGAAAATATACCCATATTTCACAAATGATATGTTCATACGTATATATTTTCTGAAAGGAACTCTGTCTAAGCGGAAGTTCTGCTCGAAAGCATATTCATATGTCCATAAATATATATGTGCATATGTGCGTATTTCATGGGGAACTCTGTCCATACAAGACCCTCCCCTAAAACAATACGATCATATGTCCATCAAATAAATGTCTATATATTCATTTGGTATTTGAGTATATTGTGAATTTGGGCAGAGCTCCCGCATAGGCAGGTTACACCCGCTCATTCTCAAATTATATTGCAAACCTCTAAAGGAATTCATACTTTTTTTAAATGAAATCCTTTCCTCAAGGCAAATACTCTTTTCAAAAAGAGAAATTCTTTTTTCAAAAACAAATTCCTCTTTCAAATAAAAATCCTTTTGTCCGATAAAAAAGGAAAACACCGCATTACAATTTTTTAGAAAATGCAAAACCTCTCGACTTTGCTATCAATGGTATTCGGATTAAATTGATGTAAAATAACATCAAAGCTTTTAATCCGATGTAAACAAAACATCGATTCCGATCGATGGAGACAGGGTCCAGCATACGCTACCCTAATTGCCTGATGAATAAAATCGCGGAACAAACAAGCTCACTAAAACTGGCGCACTAGTCCATTCTTTGGACATAAAATTTTATCTCCGCATTGCGCGATTCTAATTTCCGTCTGTTAGACAGACTGGCACGCCCCGCATGGCAAAATAAATGAATAAAAAATCAACTCAAACTCAAACACTATATAAAATACAAACACGAAACTTTCCGCATCCGACAGTGCCTTCTGAAGTGAAGCGGCTCATGGTTGAACACTTGAAGGGTGTTCGAGACGAGACTTTAAGAAAGAAGGCAGACAGAGAGATGCAGGAAAGGATCATCTCAGGAAGGCAGCGAGATGAAGACGACGATGATGAGCCAGAATTTTATGCAGACCATGCGCCTGATGAACCTCTTAGGCAGACTAAAGCACAAACCAGGGTTGAGTTATGGGGAGCTGAGCAGAGAGGGAGTTTTGAGGTTAGCAATGGTAGTAGTGGCAGTGGGTCCAGGTTGAGGACGAGGCCCAGTCTCATCGATTTTCCAATGTGGGGGATTACTTCACTCAAATTCCAGTCGAAGTCCCAGTCCTAGACCAACAAGAAAGGCAGAGGAAGAGATCCACAGGTGTGACCTTAGAAGAGGTGGATTTTAATATATATTCTCGATATGGATGGCAAAGTCGACCGACTCAGAGCGGAGTCGGCTGACTCGGAGCGGAATCGGCCGACTAGGGTCAGAATCGAACTATGGCGACCCGATTTGGGGGGTGGGGGAACAACGACCCACCCACAATATAAGGTGGAATCAAAGTGGATCGACCGGACTCGGATGGAGTCGTGCCAACCCAAACCGACTCTGAGCGCTCCACCTCGATTACACCCGCTCTAGGCTCTTTTTAATGGAGTCGGTCCTAGTCGGGTCGGATCCGCCTGGAGCAAATGCTCTTATAACTATTTTGCTTGTGCCTATTTTCTATTTCGAGACTTTGAGACTTTGAGAGTGTCTTCTTTTGACAGGTAAGTCTACAAGCATTAAATGCAGTGATACAAAGAGAAAGGGATAAAGCTTGTTTTTGAACCGAAGGAAATCTCTACTGGTCAAAGAGAAGAGAGTTTAAATTCCCGAACCAGATATCAATAATCGGAACATGAAATGATGTAACTCAATAATCATAGCCAAAGTGAACATTATGTTCAGTAATCGGTAAAATATTGATAGAGTTCCCCAGTAATCATTAGAAAGATTGAACATTAATTCGTAGAAAAACTTTTACTCAGTATCATTATGGAACCATATTGATTAGTGAACAGCTTGAGCTCAAGAAGTCTAGACAAGTGAACTGTAATCGGTATAAGACTTCTTCACTAATCGGTATGAGATCTCTACTCTAATCCGTGGAAACTTGTTATATAATCGTTGTGGCACTTTAGTGCAAGGTTTTCCGCATCAGTGATTCGGGCCGAATCGGGTTTGGCCTGATTCGGTTCGATTCGCATGGATTCGGCCAGAACCATGGTTTCTGGCCCATTTCTTGGCCGATTCCCTTGAATCTGGCCTTTCTTTGAATAATTGCCTGGTTTAGGCCTCTTGTAAATGTGTTTCATCATATTCCATGAGATTTATATCATGTAATTGCTATATAAACATTTTTTTTTCAATCAAAAAAGTATTAGAAGAGTGAAAACAAATTGAAACTCATTAATAGAAAGATATTTACATTGCACAAAGTGAATACAACTATCAAACTCTAAATTCCAATACATAAGACAATGACTTACTCTAATATCCCCAATGCCCTTGCTGATATGGATCATATGCATTCCATTAGGATTGGATAGGCACGGGCTCTGACTCATCTGACTCTGAGGAAGCTCTCCAATAGGTGATGGCCTTTTGTTTGAGACACAAAACTACGATACTCATCCCATGTCATCATGGTATGGTATCTCTGACGAAACTGACTTAGATAATGGTCCCACACTTGGTTGCCGAGACTGATTACATTCAGTTGTGCCATCTGTACATCCTCCACAGGAGCAAAAACTTGAACTGGAACATGAACAGAAAATGCAGGAGGAGGATGCATATATGGAGATGGACCAAGGGAGCTGTTGAACCCGAAAAATATCGGGATTTAAGTAAGCCCCGGGCGGAAAATTCACCCGAGAAGTCACAAAAAAGTTCGGGAATAAATCACGGCCTCCCCACTCGAACACCTGAGATAAACGGATTCGAGTCCGCGTGTCAACCCGGAACGACCCGGAGTATGACATTCAAAAAGCCTGTCAACGGTAAAGATACGTACCCCGGACAGCCGAAACTCGGTGTCCGGACTCGCGTTCGAAACCGCGCACGACGTCGACGGGTTCGGAAAAGTCAAATGCATGTGCTCTCCGAAAATGGAGTCAAACGCACGAGAAACGGTCGAAAACGCACGTCGGGTGCACGTCAAATGCACGTGGGTGCGCGTGTGCGGCACGGCCGTCAACCAACAAACAAAGCACGGGAGGCCCACAGGGCTCTCTCCCGAAAAATACGCAAAGAACCGCGAGAAGAAGAAGGTCTGGTCCCACCCTCTTAATAGAGGTGGGCCAAGCAAGCCCCTAATAGGGGCGCCGGTTAGCGCCCCCCCCCCCCCCCCGGCCAGTAAGAGGGGGGGGGGCGCCGGTTCGCCCCCCAGCAGGGGGCGCCGGTTCGGCCCCCCGCTGGCAGGGGGGCGTCGGTTCGGCCCCCCAAACAGGGGCGTCGGTTCAGCCCCCTCAGCAAGGGCGCCGGTCAGCCCCCGCTAGCAGGGACAGAAGCGTCCCAACTGTGGTGACCTCCAACAATTCGCTCCCCTCCAGGGGATGCGGCTGAAAAGTGGGACTCCCCGAAAGGAGCCCGACAGGGGCAGGCATCCAGCTCGGCACCCTAACAGCCTCGCAAAATGAGGCAAATGTGGTCACCAAGCAGGAGGCCAGCCAAATTAAGCAAGGCAGAGCGAGCCAACCCGCCGAAGACCCCAAGAAGGCAACATCTGAGCGAGAAAAAGCTCAGGATCCTGAACCTCCTCGTCCTCGCAGACAGAAAAGGAGGGGCGTCTACCGGAAGCCCAACATCGCCTCCGCCAAGCAGAGCCCGCCGAAGTAGGAGACGCGAGTGTCGTGGAAGCTTCCGTACCTCGAGTTTCAGTCTTCGAAGATTGAGCACCTCAGTCTTCAGTAGGCTGGGGACAGCACTTCGCCCTGGTGCACAAAAGGCCAAGAAGCGAAGAGTGCTGCGAACATCTGAAGAAGGTGGAGGCATGAAGATCTTCACCTGCTACGCTTTCGGAAGAGAAGCGGCTGGCCATCCGACGTTCCTACTGGTATCAAGGATGGCAAAATCGCGCGGGTCGGGTCGGAGTCGGGCGGGTCGGGGTCGGGTCGGCGGCCTGCGACCCGAGTTGGCGGGGGAACCGGCCAGGATCCGCGGAGTCCCGGTAGTCGGGCCGGATCCGCCGGGGTCGCGCGACTCCGCGACCCGACTACCCCGACTCCACCCGACTCCAAGTGGTCTGTATGTGGTGTAACCGATTCTCTCAGGTTACCTTCAGGATCCTCTTCGGTTAGGGGTTCAGGATCTCCTTATTTACCTGAATATCATTTTGTTGTTTCATTTACTTAAGATATTACATGTAAATAAGGAAGTACCCCCCATTTGAATCCAATAAAAATATCAAAAAAATCATATCTCTTACTAATAAAAAGTCAACTCTCCCATCGAAGAAGAAAATCGTGATTTCGATGATTTTAGCGAAATGCTAACTTTCTAATCTCTCATAATTTGGCCTATCTAAAATTTGATAATTCAAATAAACCATATGGAACACTAAAAATTCAAAGTCCGGTAAAAAAAGTCAACGTGCATATGACTTCTCCAAGGGAGCCACTCTCCTACTGACAGCACTTAGTCTGCTTGAGACCTCTCAGGATTTGGTCAAACCTAAATTATCACCACTCAAAGTCATGAGAATTGTCACTTTCTAAGACTTTTTCAATTAGAAAGTGAAAATTTTCATGAGTTTAGGTGATATTACCTTAGGTTTGACCAAATCTTGAGAGCTCTCAAGCAGACTGTGTTGTCAGTAGGAGAGTAGCTCCCTTGGAGAAGTCATATGCACGTTTGACTTTTTTTACCGGATTTTGAATTTTTAGTGTTCCATATGGTTTATTTGAATTATCAATTTTTAGATAGACCAAATTATGAGAGATTAGAAAGTTAGCATTTCGCTAAAATCATCGAAATCGCGATTTTCTTCTTCGATGGGAGAGTTGACTTTTTATTGGTAAGAGATATGATTTTTTTGATATTTTTATTGGATTCAAATGGGCGGTACTTTCTTATTTACATGCAATATCTTAAGTAAATGAAACAACAATATAACATTTACTTAAATGATATTCAGGTAAATAAGGCATCATAGTTATCGTTGCTCTGTATTGTAATATGAACATATGTGTAACTAAACTATAGATATACCCAAAATGTTATATTACTATATATTTTTAAATAATTTTTACTGATTTTCTGTGATTTTCCTGATTTTTGTGATTTTTCTGGATTTTTCCTGATTTTTTTTCATTTTTTTTAAAAAAATTTATTCTGGCCGACCCAGGGTCGGCCAGACTCCATTAGAGTCGGCCGACTCCACCGACCCGACCCGACCCGAGTCGGGGTCGGCTAGGTCCGACTCACCCAGCCGACCCGACTCTGCCATCCATGACTGGTATGGTTAGGGTAGACGAACCCGGCCAAGACGGCGAAGCTGTCATCCGGTATGCCGGAACCTTGCCAGAAGACCCCCCAAGGTCAGTAAGGCAATCAAGCTGGACCCTCGAACCAGGGGCAAGCTCTTGAGCCTCCGCTCGAGCATGACAAAGACCTCTTCCGGGACAAGTCTAGAGGAACCTCGAAGGAGGGGAAGAAGACGAAGTCGCAAGCCTCCATCTCGAGGATCAATGACTTCCGCTGACGGAGAACAAGCCGAAGTATTCCTTATGCCGCCAACCAGAGCTGCTTTCCAGGTAATGACAGACGACGCCAAGTAAGATTTCATACAGCGTTGGCAGGCTGAAATGGCCAATCTCCTAATGGAGCGAGGGCAGCAGGTAGGAGCAAATGCGCCACGCCGCCAAGTGCCGATGGCAAACCAAAATTCTCGGAGAAGACATCAACAAGGTGACCTGCCCGATGTTAACCCGCACGCAGCCGCGGCCAACGATTGTACCGTCGATCCGGTCCAACACCCGCGCAGGGGCATAACTCTCAGGCCTCCGCGGCTGAAGATATCGTGGCCCAGCAACGATGATCGAAAAGATCGTGGACGACCGCTTCGCTCAATGAGGCGAGGGGACTGCCACTGTGGATCTCTACAGTGTGCCATATCCCGTCCACCATCAATTCAAGAAGCTGCCACCGGACTGTCCCAAG
>JACBKR010006443.1:0-12516 GCA_014218235.1 Colocasia esculenta
AATAAAGCGGCAAGGCAAAGGTTGCCAAAAAAGACCCGCCAAGGTTAAAGAAAGTGCTTCCACTGTGGCAAGGATGGGCATTGAAGAGGAACTGTGAGGAATATCTTGCAGAAAAGGCAAAGCAGAAGCTTGAGAAGCTTCAGGTATATTCATGATTGATCTCCATTTGTCAGAAAATTATGATAATGCATGGGTATTAGATACCGCATGTGCATCTCATATTTGCAATTCGTTGCAGGTTCTGACAAGTGTAGGAGAGCTGTCAAAGGGTAGGTTGACTTAAGAATAGGGAATGGCGCAAAAGTTTTTTGTTGTTGCTGTCGGCGAAGTAAACCTACTACTACCGTATCGTAAAGCCGCACTTGTGTTGGATAAATGTTACTTTGTTCCCTCTATCATCAAAAACGTCATTTCCATTTCATGTTTGACTAAAAATGGATATAAGTTTGTTTTTGAGAACAATGGTTGTTCACTGATTTTGGATGATGAGATCATTAGTAAAGGAACATTGTTCAATGGTTTGTTTACATTAGATGTTGCTTCACATGTCTGAATGTTATTACGTCTAAAAGAAAAGAGAGAGAGTGAACGAGGCTTACCTATGGCATTGTAGGCTAGGTCATATCCATGAGGGTAGAATTCAAATGTTGTTAAAGGATGATATTTAGACCTATTTGATTATGAATCATGCAACCTGTGAATCTTGCCTCAAGGAAAGTTGGCCAACTCTTCATTTAGTGGACTGGAGAGAGAACTTATGAGTTACTAGAACTCATACATACTGATGTATGTGGACCTATGTCCATACAAGCTAGAGGAGGATATTCTTACTTCATTACATTCACTGATGGCTTCTCAAGGTATGTGACATGTGTACTTAATGAAGTACAAGTCCGAGGCCTTTGAAAAATTCAAAGAATAAGAATGAGTAGAAAACAGACTGAAGAGTATTAAGATTTCTTCATTCAGATCGAGGAGATGTACTTGAGTACAGAGTTCACCCATTTCTAAGGACCATGGATTCTATCCCAATGGACTCCTCCTCATACACCTCAGCTCAATGGTGTATCAGAAAGGAGGAATCGCACATTGTTGGATATGGTGCGATCCATGATGATTTTGCCAACCTACCCATGTCCTTCTGGGGATATGCCCTACAAACCGCAGCTTACCTTCTGAACCAGAGTTCCAACTAAGACGGTAGTGTCCACTCCATATGAAATATGGAAGGGAAGAAGCCCGATCTTTAAGTTATTAAGATTTGGGGCTGCCTAACCCACGTTAAGAGACACAATCCTGTAAATTGGAATCAAGGTCAAACTGCATATTCGTGGGAACCCCAAGGAAACTTGTGGGTATTATTTCTATCACCCCGAGGACCAAAAGGTCTTTGTTGCCAAGAAGAGTAGTGTTTTCTTGAGAAGGAACACATTCTTGGTGGAAACAGTGGGAGTGTGATAAATTGAGTGAGGTTGGGGAACCTAGCTCAAGCCCATTCTGCAAGAAGAGTCTGTTCAGTACCTATCACACAAATTCCAAATTTGCGTAGGTCAGTAGAGTTCCTATCCCTCCTGAAGATGTGGGACATATCAAGGGACAAGACTCTGAAGATATTGATCCTCAAACCTACGAGGAGGCTATTATGAGCATAGACTCCAAGAAATGGCAAGAGGCCATGAATTCTGAGATGGATTCCATGTACTCCAACCAGGTTTGGAACCTAGTTGATGCACCTGAGGGTATTGTACCCATTGGGTGCAAATGTATCTTCAAGAAGAAGATTGGAGTAGATGGAAAGTTAGAGACCTTTAAAGCAAGGCTTGTGGCAAAAGGATATCGTCAAAGGCAGGTATTGACTATGACGAAACTTTTTCGCCCATTGCCATGCTAAAATCTATCAGAATTTTTTGGGCCATTGCAGCTACCTGATTATGAGATCTGGCAGGAAGGTAGAGACCTTTAAAGCAAGGCTTGTGGCAAAAGGATATCGTCAAAGGCTGTATTTTGACTATGACGAAACTTTTTCGCCATCGCCATGCTAAAATCTATCAGAATTTTATTGGCCATTGCGCATACCATGATTATGAGATCTGGCAGATGGATGTAAAAACCGCATTCCTCATGGCAACCTCAAGGAAGAGGTGTATATGATACAACTTGATGGATTCATTTTCGAGAAAAGTCTAGATAAGGTGTGCAGGTTGCTTAAGTCTATTTATGGACTAAAGCAAGCTTCCCGAAGTTGGAACATAAGGTTTGATGAGGTAATCAGATCTTATGACTTCGTTAAGAACGAAGATGAGCCTTGTGTATATAGGAAGGTAAGTGGGAGTGTTATCATTTTCTTGGTGTTGTATGGGATGACATTCTCATCATTGGAAATGATATTGGAATGCTATCCACAGTTAAGACTTGCTTATCAAAGAACTTCTCCATGAGGACTTAGGGGAAGCATCCTACACTTTGGGGATTCGGATCTATAGAGATAGATCTAAGAGGATGCTTGCTTGTCCCAGTCCATGTACATAGACACCATAGTCAAAAGATTTGGCATGGAAAATTCCAAAAGAGGTCTCATACCACTGAGAGATGGAATTTCTCTTTCTAGAGTATGTCTCCAAAGACTCTAGAAGAAATGGCATACATGGATAGAATACCCTATGCGTCTTCTATAGGATCTATCATGTATGCAATGTTATGTACTAGACCTAATATAGCGCATGCTCTAAGTTTACGAGCAGGTATCAGGAAGATCTAGGTTTTGAACACTGGAAGGCAGTAAAGTGTATCCTTAAGTACTTAAGAAGGACTAAGAATCTTTTACTAGTATATGGGAGGTAGCCTCAAGGTTGAAGGCTACACAGACTCAAGTTTCCAGTCTGATATCGATGATAGTAAGTCTAACTCAGGGTATGTTTTTACCCTGAATGGAGCAGCACTAAGCTGGAAGAGTTCCAAGCAAGAGACTACTGTTGACTCGACTACCGAGGCAGAGTATATTGCTGCTCAGAAGCAGCAAAAGAAGCTATCTGGATGAAGAAGTTCATCACAGATTTAGGAGTGGTGTTTGGCCATGAAGAGCCAATTTCTTTGTTATGCGACAACAACGGGGCGATTGCTTAAGCAAAGGAACCTAGGTCTCATCAGAAGTCTAAGCACGTTCTAAGGAGGTTCCACTTAATCAGAGAGATTGTGGCCCGTGGCGATGTAGCAGTAAAAAGAATTTCATCCGATGATACATTGCGGATCCACTGACAAAGCCACTGACTCAAATTGTTTTTGAGCGACACCGAGGTCTGATGGAATCAGACATGTAGGTGATTGTTTTAGGTCAAGTGGGAGATTGCTAGTTATAGATGCCCTGCAAGCCAATTCACGTGAGTGATGGCACTTGTAATTATGTACAATATCTTTTGGTAATATTATAATGGTATTTTCTCACTGTATATTCCATGCGTATGTATACTGTGATGTCCATGGGTCTGTGCAATGGGAATTGGATCATGATGAGATTATGATAATGAGGCCGATCCTCTTTAAACACAGATCCTAAATATTCCTAGTCATAGGTTACTCAAAGAAGGATATTGAGTTGACCGGAAAGACCAGTGTGCCATATACCTGTCCATATGATGGAAGCAGCTGGTCTCATAGCTACTTGTGTGGAGACACTAGGGATATGGTGCAAGTGCTTATTAAAGAATGAGTTCACTGAATGATCCGTTCTCGGAATGCTATATGGTTAATGATACCTGATTGTCAGATACAGATTGCGTAGTCTCAGTTGTGTAACTGGTCATTAGACTTGAGACACCAAAGATGTCTTGTTTGAGTACTCCATTATTTGATACTGGATTTATAGGTCAGGATGTTCCAAGACTAGTATAGCCAGTCATTGGGAATGGTACCAACCTTACGAAGGCAATTATGTGTCAATAAATGATCATCCACTCTCGGTATCGTGAGAGGAATATCCCATATTGTCTTACTCAGGCAAATCCCTGGCCAGGGTCAATTGGATTTAGTGAAAGGAGTTCTCCAAGAGAATCCGATAAGAGTTTGACTTTAACAGATTCCATATAGACCTGACAACACCATGCCTAATATATGGTCTCTAGGATAATATGGATGAGGGACTACATGTACACGGTAACTGTGGGCAGACAGGTCCAATGGATTTGATCACTCGTATCATCTCGAGATTATGGCATAGTGGCCTAGTATGTTCATAATCGATGAGTTGAGTGAATTATTATGAGATAATAATTCACTAAGTCAGAAGGAGTTCTAACGAGTACAACTCACGGCCAGCTCGATATTGGCCTAGAGGGTCACACAAAAAAGGTGGATAACGCGATGAATAGAGGATTGGATAAAAGTTATTCAATAAGCCTTATTTAACCCATATTGGTAAGACCCAATAAGCCTTGATAAGGATCATTAAGGGAGCATACCAGGATCATGCCACCTCACCCCTTCTGAAAGGAGGACACCTCATCATCATTAACCATCATTACATAATGAGGTGTCCCTGCGAGTGTCCCTTGTCATGATTACATGACGAGGTGTCCTTGCAAGGTGTCCCTCTTGTCATCATGACATGGTGAGGTGTCCCTACGAGGTGTCCCTTGTAATGATTACATGAAGAGGTGTCCTTGCAAGGTGTCCCTCTTGTCATCATGACATGGTGAGGTGTCCCTACGAGGTGTCCCTTGTCATGATTACATGACGAGGTGTCCTTGCAAGGTGCCCCTCTTATCATCATGACATGGTGAGGTGTCCCTGCGAGTTGTCCCTTGTCATGATTACATGACGAGGTGTCCTTGCAAGGTGTCCCTCTTGTCATCATGACATGGTGAGGTGTTCCTGCGAGGTGTCCCTTGTCATGATTACATGACGAGGTGTCCCTGCAAGGTGTCCCCCTTGTCATCATGATATGATGAGGTGTCCCTGATGAGGTGTCCTTTATGCTCTCTATAAATAGAAGGGGTTCTCTTTGGAGTTCATGGGCTAGAGCTTGAGAAGAGAAACCACCTACTTCATCCCCCCTTCCCGTCTCTCCCTCGTGTGCTCTCCTTAGGCAAGAGGAGAACTTGCAGTGTCACGTCCCAAGAATTACGCAGCGGATATTAGTTCGAAGAATTCGAGTCGATATCCCGAGACGTGGACAGTCGGCAAATAAGCCTCTAGCTAGCACGCACTAAATGTGTATCAACCACAACATCTAATAGGGCCCAACTGATGAACTCAATAAAAATTGTATTCAAATCTCAACTTATTGTATTCCAAATGGAACTGTTACAACTCTTAGACTACGGAATAACAGAACTAGACTCAATAAAAAGGAAAGTACATTTACCCCACACTTCCTACTACATAATCTAACTCTCAAAATAAACTACTATAACTAGACTCATAATTGGGACGCTCATCACTCGGACGCATTCCCATCCTCGGCTTGCTCTTCCTCTTGAATGTCATAGTCACCTAGATTAGGTAAAAGTAGGGGATGAGCAAACTAGCCCAGTAGGATTTATATCTCAATGTGAGGGTAATGATATAAGTGGTTAGCAATTTAGAACTAGGTAAGCACGATGAATGTCATGATATGCATGTACGAATAAAACAGTTTTAAAACATGATGCATGAAACAAGCTAGATAGACTGATCATGATAGAATAAGATCTGGAATGATATAACAAGAGAGAACTAGCAATAGATCACTTTGTACAAGCACGCAAGATTTCACTTGATGTCAATAGTTTGCAAGAACGCAAGATATCACTAGTTGCAATAAATGCAGGATGGCCATATCACTCAAGCAAGCAAGCAAGATTGCACAAGCATGATCAAGTAATACTAATCAGGCACGTAGACACTAATGTACACCAAGGAAAGATCCACCAAGAATGCACACAGGTCACGTGTATGTGGTTATGTATATGACATTCAACAAGCAAGAAAGTACTCCCAACGCAGATGCAACGCCAGTAATCATTATACCCCATGGTTAACAGTATATTTATGACTCACCGTCATTGGGGCTAGACTGGAGCCCTTGGACACACGTCGTGCCCTGTCAGCCATCTCATGTAAAATTTTAAATGTAGATACCCACAGTCATTAATAATGGCCAATGAGAGTTTCAATGAGTAAGCATATGTAATGTCATGTTCATGATGATGATGGGAACAAGTAATAGAACATGATTTCATGAGAACAGTGGTCAAGAGATAAATTCGGCAGCATAACGTATGATTTATAATTTAGTTCAATCTTTACATTAATGGCTTTAGTCTAGATGGTGAATCACGCTCACGGGAACAAGAAGAGAAAAGAAGTGCATACCCTAGATGTATAGGTGTGTAGTGATGTACGCGTGTCAATTCACAATCCGTCGGTCTCAAACTCTCGGAAAAACACTTAATATGATGGCATGCAATGAACCATGCATTTAACTACATATGGGTTTACAAGATTTTAAGATAATATTCGTCATTCAAAACAAGCTAGAATGGTAACAAGAGTAAATCACAAGTTTCATGTATAATCATTTCATTAAGAAAGCAATTAGAATAATATTCATGTAATTAAGGATTTTTCAATGGGTTCAACACTTTTAAGCCATTAAATAGACATCATGCAATGATTAGGCCCAAGACAGGCAATATTTTTCAAAGGTAGTGTCGACACACCCCTTACTGGTGTCGACACCATGCTTCAAACACAGGCAAAATAATGAAAAAAACTAGTCAAGTAGTGTCGACAAGGATCAGGTAGTGTCGACACAGTGCTTCAAATACAAGGCAAAAGGTCAGTAGTGTCGACACAGGATCAGGTAGTGTCGACACTAGAGACAGCTTCCAGAAAACCTTCTGGCCAATATGGACAGTGTGTCGACACTAGATCAACTAGTGTCGACACTAGATCAGCTCCCAGAAACTTTCTGGTCAAACTGGGACTGTGTGTCGACACTAGATCAGGTAGTGTCGACACTAGAGAGCTTCCCAAAACACCTTCTGGGCTATTTTGGGACAGTGTGTCGACACTAGTTTAGGTAGTGTCGACACTAGTGGCCCTTCCAGAAACAAAAGGTGAGTCAGGTGTAACCAGAAACCATGTCTCATGCAGCGATTCACTTTCACATCTTATAACTCTCTAACGACTGACATTTAGACAAAACGTTCAACACAAAAGATGACGAAGACAACTAGTAGAAAAACTTTGATGTTGGGGGTTTGATCTAATTCAATCTCGAATCCCAAGAAATATATGAAGAACAAAAAGTCAAGTGTAGCCCGAAATCCCAGTATCATGCAGTGACTTTCTTCCCACGCCTATAACTCTCTAACCAAGGACTTTTGGACAAAATGTCCAACATAAAAGATGATCCTTCCGACAGATTTCCTTCTGAAGCTCGTCGAAAATGCTCCGTCGGTAAATGTTGGTCAGAAATTACCGACGGAAGAGAATTCCGTCGGAAATCAATCGGAAAACTCCGACGGACAAATCCGTCGAAAATACAGTCAGAAATACCGTTCGTATTTACCGACAGACAGTCCTTCGGTAAATCATAAATCCGTCGGAAAAGTCTGTCAGAACCATAGACGAATTACTGACCGATGTTTTTCGTCGGTAATTTAGAATTTCCGACGGACATTTATCCGTCGGAATGAACAGTATAATTTTTTAAAAAAATTAACAAATAAAAAAGATTTTTCAAACCTGCTACAAAATTCATAAATTTCACAAATACTCACGATCAACATAAAATCATAAAATTACAATAAATATAAAACCATACAAATAATAAATATAAAAATCAAGACAGATCTGCTGGATCGTCTGCTGTCCCTGCCTCGTCATCGTCAGGTGCCGGAGGTGGATCGTATATTAAAAAAAATTAATATGAGAAACATTAATAATAATTAAAAGACATATATTATTTTCAAAAATTAAATTTAAAATATGTGATTATTTCTCAAGTTTAATTAGATACTATTTTTAGATCCATCGTTTCTTGGGTGTTTTTTAGATCCGTCATTTCAATGTCCAACCTAATCCGGAGATCCAAATTGGATTTCGTCAGTTCCCACACGTCACTTTACCCAGCCGGTCGTGTCGGAGAAAACGACACGCCGATCCGATCCCTATTTGGGATTTTAGACCCCCGGGTTGTGTGTTTTGACCCATTATATATACTTGGTTTTTTTTTAGATCCGTCATTTCAATGCCCACCCAATCCGGAGATCCAAAATGGATTCCGTCAGTTCCCACACGTCACTTTAACCCACCCGGTCGTGTGGGAGAAAACGGCACGCCGATCCGATCCCTATTTGGGATTTTGGACCCCCGGGTTGTGTGTTTTGACCCTTTATATACCTGGCTATTTTTTAGATCCGTCATTTCAATGCCCAACCCAATCCGGAGATCCAAATTGGATTCCGTCAGTTCCCACACGTCACTTTAACCCACCCGGTCATGCCGGAGAAAACGGCACGCCGATCCGATCCTTATTTGGGATTTTGGACTCCCGGGTTGTCTGTTTTGACCCTTTATATACCTGGCTATTTTTTAGATCCGTCATTTCAATTCCCAACCTAATCCGGAGATCCAAATTGGATTCCGTCAGTTCCCACATGTCACTTTAACCCACCCGGTCGTGTCGAAGAAAACGGCACGCCGATCCGATCCCTATTTGGGATTTTGGACCCCCGGTTGTGTGTTTTGACCCTTTATATATACTTGGCTGTTTTTTAGATCCGTCATTTCAATGCCCACCCAATCCGGAGATCCAAATTGGATTCCGTCAATTCCCACACGTCACTTTAACCCACCCGGTCGTGTCGGAGAAAACGGCACGCCGATCCGATCCCTATTTGGGATTTTGGACCGCCGGGTTGTGTGTTTTGACCCTTTATATATACTTGGCTGTTTTTTAGATCCGTCATTTCAATGCCCACCCAATCCGGAGATCCAAAATGGATTCCGTCATTTCCCACACGTCACTTAACCCACCCGGTCGTGTCGGAGAAAACGGCACGCCGATCCGATCCCTATTTAGGATTTTGGACCCCCGGGTTGTGTGTTTTGACCCTTTATATATACTTGGCTATTTTTTAGATCCGTCATTTCAATGCCCAACCAATCCGGAGATCCAAATTGGATCCGTCAGTTCCCACACGTCACTTTAACCCACCCGGTCGTGTCGGAGAAAACGGCACACCGATCCGATCCCTATTTGGGATTTTGGACCACCGGTTGTGTGTTTTGACCCTTTATATATTTGGCTATTTTTTAGATTCGTCATTTCAATGCCCAACCCAATCCGGAGATCCAAATTGGATTCCGTTAGTTCCCACACGTCACTTTAACCCACCCGACCGTGTCGGAGAAAACGGCACGCCGATCCGATCCCTATTTGGGATTTTGGACCCCCGGGTTGTGTGTTTTGACCCTTTATATATAGTTGGCTGTTTTTTAGATCCGTCATTTCAATGCCCAACCCAATCCGGAGATCCAAATTGGATTCCGTCAGTTCCCACACGTCACTTTAACCCACCCGTCGTGTCGAGAAAACGGCACGCTGATCCGATCCCTATTTGGGATTTTGGACCCCCGGGTTGTGTGTTTTGACCCTTTATATATACTTGGCTATTTTTTAGATCCGTCATTTCAATGCCCAACCCAATCCGGAGATCCAAATTGGATTCCGTCAGTTCCCACACGTCACTTTAACCCACCCGTCGTGTCGGAGAAAACGGCATGCCGATCCGATCCCTATTTGAGATTTTGGACCCCCGGGTTGTGTGTTTTGACCCTTTATAAATACTTGGCTATTTTTTAGATCCGTTATTTCAATGCCCAACCCAATCCGGAGATCCAAATTAGATTCCGTCAGTTCCCACTCACTTTAACCCACCCGGTCGTGTCGGAGAAAACGGCACGCCGATCGGATCCCTATTTGGGATTTTGGACCCCCGGGTTGTGTGTTTTGACCCTTTATATATACTTGGGTGTTTTTTAGATCCGTCATTTCAAAGCCCAACCCAATCCGGAGATCCAAATTGGATTCCGTGAGTTCCCACACGTCACTTTAACCCACCCGGTCGTGTCGGAGAAAACGGCACACTGATCCGATCCCTATTTGGGATTTTGGACCCCCGGGTTGTGTGTTTTGACCCTTTATATATACTTGGCTGTTTTTTAGATCCGTCATTTCAATGCCCAACCCAATCCGGAGATCCAAATTGGATTCCGTCAGTTCCCACACGTCACTTTAACCCCCCCGTCTCGTGTCGGAGAAAACGGCATGCCGATCCGATCCCTATTTGGGATTTTGGACCCCCGGGTTGTGTGTTTTGACCCTTTATATATACTTGGCTGTTTTTTAGATCCTTATTTCAATGCCCAACCCAATCCGGAGATCCAATTGGATTCCGTCAGTTCCCACACGTCACTTTAACCACCCGTCGTGTCGGAGAAAACGGCACGCCGATCGGATCCCTATTTGGGATTTTGGACCCCCGTGTTGTTTGTTTTGACCTTTATATATACTTGGCTGTTTTTTAGATCCGTCATTTCATGCCCAACCCAATCCGGAGATCCAAATTGATTCCGTCAGTTCCCACACGTCACTTTAACCACCCGTCTTGTCGGAGAAAACGGCACGCTGATCCGATCCCTATTTGGGATTTTGGACCCCCGGGTTGTGTGTTTTGACCCTTTAGACTTATGTTTTTTTAAGATCCGTCAATTGAACGCCCTTTACACTTATGTTAGTTAATTAATTTAGATTTCTTTTTTTTCTCCCTGTTGACATTCTTTAGTGGTTTCATCTCATCCAAAGTATATGAAATTAATACTAATCTTGACCTGAGGTGCTGGCTGTGTGGGGCGTACTCCCTGCATGGCTGAGATCAACTGCTGAACCATATCGCCGAACTGCGTCTGTAGCTCTGTCTGCTGTGTCTGTAGATGTGCCCGTAGCTCTTCCCGAATGAGTCCTCTAATCTCCTCTACACCACTGACGGGGGGCGCAGTAGATGAACTCACGTATGCCGGAGAACGGTCGAACTCGCATATGAAACACACTGGATGAGTATCCAGGCTGTCCCCAAAGCCGTACCACGACCCTTCCTCGGCCCTCCCGCTGCGTCGACCCAAGCCTCCGGATCCAAGTCTGGCTGGGGAGTGCCCTCTGCATAGCGCTCCGCCATCGTCCTGTCATAGGTCTCTTGCAAACAAATTAAAATTAAATTATTGTCCATAAATTATTTGAATATCTTAATTGAATTCATAATTTATAGCTTGACTTACAGCGATCGTACGGCACTCTCGCTAACATAGTCCATCCTCCTCTTCCGCTTATGAGTTCGATCAAATAACTCGCGAAATGTAGGGGCACGCTCGAACTCGTGATGCTTACAATTCAAAAAATTAGTTAGTTTCACAATAATAATCAATGTATTAAGCAATTGAACAATAATATGCTTACCATTTTTGACTATGGGTCGCATAAGATACGGACCCACTAGTATGCACATTCTTCTCCGGATGAGTTGATCGGTTGCGTATTGCCGCCTGTGACCGCTGCTGCCATGGTCCAGCAGCCCAACGCTCACAAAGGGACTCCCAATAGTCCCTCCTTAGCCAAACAGGGCCGTAATCTACCCAAGCCATAGGATCCCGGTTGCCTGTGGTCTTCATTGCCTTGTCCCGGGCCTCCCACATCGACTTTCTTAAATTAGTCTAGGCAGTAGACTCCCAGACGTGCGAGCTTGAGGGAGATCCTCGGGTCTCGTGAACGCGAACCTCCGCTGTAAAGAAATAAAATTACTCAACTTTCTGCACTAACAGAGATAGTAATAAATAAATGATTTCAACTCATGTAAACATAAAAACCGTGAACATGTCAAATAACAAATCCCGGACGGGCACCGGGAACTCTCTCCATGCTCCATTGGTCATGGAATATGTGCGTGGACCAGCGTCGTATATACGGGAAGCAAACCGGATCTATCTTCCCCCTGCAATTGCACATTAATTGTGTACATGAAATGTATAACATAAATAACAAATACAGTAACTTTGAAGTGATCAACTTTACCTCCGCTCAAGGTCTTGTGGGTCAACTTCTTCCTGTTCGTTACCCTTATGTAAGCAAATTGTTTCATTTATATCATGAACACTGAACTGCGTAGAAGCTACCAACTCTCGTGTGTCACTCCGATCGGATTGGAAAATTGTCATTAACCTTCGAGCTCATCATCAGCCGGGAGAAGCTCATACTCAGGAATAGCCTTGATTTCACTCTACATGCAGCCCACCAATCTCTTATTTGAGGGATGATAATTTGAATAATAAACTTGTTGGGCTTGTGCGCCAGAATTAATGGCTCATATGTACTCAACTTGGACTTATGCTTGACATCGACAATTCCATATGTTGTGTCATGACGAATAGATGTCGGATCAAACCAATGTCGGTCCGACACATTAGAATCTCCACCATCAT
>JACBKR010006444.1:0-12466 GCA_014218235.1 Colocasia esculenta
TGTAGTCATTGCAAAGAAGGATGTCAAAGTAGAGGACATCCACGTCGTCAGCGAATACGCTGATGTTTTCCCCGAAGACTTGCCAGGAATTCCTCCGGAGCGTGAGGTCGATTTTACCATCGAATTGTCCCTGGTGCAGCACCGGTATCTAGGGCACCATATAGAATGTCCCCCGCAGAACTGAAGGAATTAAAAGAGCAACTGATGGAACTGTTAGAGAAGGGTTTCATCCGACCAAGCACATCGCCATGGGGTGCACCTGTCCTTATCGTCAAGAAGAAAGATGGGTCGATGAGGCTATGCATAGATTACAGACAACTGAATCAGTTAACCATCAAGATAAATACCCTCTGCCGAGAATTGATGATTGTTTGATCAATTATCTGGAGCTAAGTACTTCTCTCTAAATAGATCTCCGATCCGGTTATCATTAATTGAGGATCAAAGGAGAAGACATTCACAAGACTGCCTTGAGCCACAGGTAGGGCATTATGAATTTATTGTTATGCCTTTTGGACTAACAAATGCCCCTGCAGTTTTCATGCAGCTGATGAATAGCATTTATCGCCCATATCTTCATAAGTTTGTGGTGGTATTCATCGATGATATATTGATTTATTCCAAGACAAAGGAAGAGCATGAGGAGCATTTGAGGATTTCATTACAGATTTTGAGGGAGAACAAACTATATGCCAAGTAAGTAAATGTGAATTTTGGCTTGAGGAGGTATCCTTTCTAGAACATGTGGTAACCAAAGATGGTATCGCTGTTGATCCATCAAAGGTTGAGGCTGTGTTGAAATGGAAAGACCGACAAGCGTCACAGAGATCAGGAGTTTTCTGGGATTAGCTGGGTATTATCGAAGGTTTATAAAGGATTTCTCAAATATTGCAGTACCATTAACCAATCCTGACCCGGAAGGAAAATCCGTTTGTGTGGACTGAGGATTGCAGGAAAGTTTCAACAACTTGAAGAAGTGTCTGACTACTGCTCCTGTCCTCGCCTTACCCACTGAAGAGGGAGGATTTGAAATTTATTCAGATGCTTCTGGTACTGGACTGGGATGTGTCTTAATGCAACAGGGAAGGTAATAGCTTATGCTTCCAGACAGTTGAAGATCCACGAAGTGAACTACCCGGTTCATGACCTGGAGTTAGCCGCCGTAGTATTCGCCTTGAAGATCTGGAGGCATTATATCTATGGTGAGCAATTTAAAGTCTTTTCTGACCACAAGAGTTTGAAATACATGTTCTCATAGAAGGAGCTTAACATGAGAGAAAGAAGGTGGTTAGAGTACCTTAAGGACTTTGACTTTTCCATCCAATATCACCCTGGAAAGCCAATGTAGTGGCAGACGCTCTAAGTAGACAACCAGGAACTGTGCTAGCTAGTATGATGCTGGGCGAATGGAAGTTACTGGAGCAATTTGCAAGTCTGAATTTAGACATGAAAAGAGGAGAAACAAGTAATGATTTCCAATCTCCAGATACAATCCGGTCTACTGACCGAAATCAAAGAGAAACAGGGAAAAGATCCATTCTTAGTAAAGATCAGGGAGAAGCTAGAACAAAGACCCGACTTTACTCTATCAGCAGAGGGAAGAGTATTATTCAGAGGTAGAACATGTGTCCCTGATCATGAAGAACTCAAGAAGAGGTTACTGAATGAAGCTCACCAGTCCAAATATACGATTCATCCAGGATCAACAAAGATGTACCAAGATTTAAAAAGGTCGTACTGGTGTCCAAACATGAAGAGGGATGTGGCCGATCATGTGGCATACTGTTTAACATGCATGAAAGTCAAGCCGAGCACTTTCGTACAGCTGGTGGACTGCTACCACTAGAAATCCCGGAGTGGAAGTGGGATAGTATCGGTATGGACTTTATCATGGGATTGCCCAAGACTAGAGGTGGTATGGATGCATTTGGGTAATCGTTGATCGATTGACTAAGTCGGCTCACTTCTTGCCGATCAAGAGTACATGGTCAGTGGATGGTTGGCCGCTCTATATGTTAAGGAAGTAGTTAGACTGCATGGGGTTCCATCAAGCATAATATCAGATCGGGATCCTAGATTTACTTCACACTTCTGGAAGGGCTTACAAGCAGCAATGGGTACTAAACTAAACTTTAGTACTGCCTTCCATCCTCAGACTGATGGCCAAACTGAAAGGACCAATCAAATTGTGGAGGATACGCTTCGTGCTTTGGTACTGGATTTCAAAGGTCGATGGGATGATCAGTTATACTTGATGGAGTTTGCTTATAAGAACAGCTATCATGCTAGTATCAAAATGGCTCCATTTGAAGCCTTATATGGCAGGAGTTGCAGATCACCCCTTTGTGGGAAGAGGTCGGGGAGAACCAATGGGTTGGACCCGACTGATTGAGGCCACTGTCCGGAAGGTTCAGATTGTCAGGGAACGTCTGAAGATAGCACAATCCAGACAGAAGAGTTATGCAGACAAGAGAAGGAGAGAGCTGGAATTTCAGGTTGGCGAACATGTTTTCTTGAAGGTCTCACCTTCAGGGGAATATAAAGATTTGGGGTCAAAGGAAAACTAAGTCCCAGATTTATAGGGCCATTTGAAATTCTGGAAAGAATTGGTCAGGTGGCGTATAGACTTGCACTACCTCCGCAACTGGCAACGTGCAAAATGTGTTCCACATATCCATGCTGCGGAAGTACTTATTCAATGCCGACCATGTAATTGACCACGAGGACTTGGAGATTCGGGAGGACCTGACTTATGAAGAGAAGCCGATCAAACTGTTGGATCGGAAGATTCAGCGACTCAGGAATCGTACCATACCTATGGTGAAGGTTCAATGGAGTCGAGACATTACTAATGCTACCTAGGAAACAGAGGAAGAATGAAGAAAAATCACCGGAGCTATTCTCAGGTACGACTACAACATTATGCGTAAATTTGGGGACCAAATTTCTTAAGTGGGGGAGGATGTAACACCCCGGAAATTTGCAATTTAAAATTTTCAGAATTATAGGGATAAAATAAATAAACGTATTGGAGACTTCCAATACCATGGTTTATGACCTATTAATAAGATTGGGCAATAGAGCATATTTGGCCCAAGGATATGAATAAACTAGGACAGAAAATTGCCCAGAAATTCGTGTAGGTAATTATGCAGTAATTAGTGAGGGTAATTTAGGTTAATTATGGATGAGTAGTCATGTAAGGTAAGCCAAAACCGAACTCAATTCCAATTGGTTGTTTCCTAAACCTTGGCTACCTCTTTTGGTAAGGAGATCCCAGATTTTCTGAAAACTAGGAAACAGTGCTCGTAGCCACTTTCCTAGTGTCATTAGGACTCTTAACACATCCTAAAACTATAAGAACTCATCCCTAACTCTCTTGGGAAAGATTTAACACAAAGTTGGAGTCGTTTGGTGGCAAGCAAGAACTTCTGAGGAGCAGGAGAAAGGCTGGAATCCGGAGCTTCATCCCCTGTATCCTCTGTTGCGTCCAGAACATCAACGGTTTTAGATCTTCGTAA
Organism: Colocasia esculenta; assembly: GCA_014218235.1. NCBI lineage: Eukaryota > Viridiplantae > Streptophyta > Magnoliopsida > Alismatales > Araceae > Colocasia > Colocasia esculenta. The sequence goes on from JACBKR010006444.1 coordinate 3,522, forward strand.
AGGTAGGTGTTCTCGGGCCAAGATTAAAGAAAACCAATGCCAACATCTAGTTCTTTGAGTCTAGGATCATTTGCACTTGATTTGCCCAATTTTCATTGAGTATTCATCGTGTATTGGTGATTTTCCCGAAGTCTTGCACAGTTAGGGCTTTTCCCGTTCATCTTATGTGCACACGATTCAAGACAAATTTGACTAAACTTTCTTCATGAAAGTTCTTCTATTTGAAGTCACGATCATCTTCTATGTTGGACGTTTTGTCAAAGGATTTTCGTTAGAGAGTTAGGAGCATGATAAGAGTCTCTGTTTGATACTGTGATTTCGGGTTTCACTTGATTTTTGTTCATCACATATTTCTCGGGATTCGAGACCGAATTTGATCAAACCCTCAACATAAAAATCTTTCTACTAGTTGTCTTCTTCATCTTTCATGTTAACGTTTTGTCCAAATGTCAATCGTTAGAGAGTTATAAGAGTTTGAAGTGAATTGCTGCATGGCATGTGTTTTCGGATTCACATGACTATTAAGTTTTGTTCTGGAAGGACTCTAGTGTCGACACTACTTGGACTAGTGTCGACACACTGTCCCAAGGCAGCCCAGAGAGTGTTCTGGGAAGCCCTCTAGTGTCGACATTGCCTCAGCTAGTGTCGACACCCTGTCCCAAACAGCCCAGAGAGTGTTCTGGGTAAGCCATCTAGTGTCGACACTACCTGTCTCTATTGTCGACACATTGTCCCAGTTTTTCCTGAAAGTTCTGGGAAAGCTATCTAGTGTCGACACTACCTGTCTCTAGTGTCGACACACTGTCCCATGTTTTCCAGAAGGGTTCTGGAACCTGTCTCTAGTGTCGACACTACCTGAACTAGTGTCGACACTACCTGACCAAATTTGCATGATTTTGTCTTGGGTTTGGAGCATGGTGTCGACACCACCTGATCTAGTGTCGACACTACCCTTACAATTTTTGTATAATTTGGGTCTAATCATCTCATGATGTCTACAAGCATGTACATGATGTTATATAGTATGCATGGACTTAAAATAAATCAACCATTAAAGAAATGGTAATGATATGAATATGATTCTAATGTGTATTTTGATTGTTCTTATGATCATTGGATTATCTTGTGATCTTGCTTATTGTCAATTAATAAGATAAGAATATGATATGAATGTGGGGATGAATACATGATTAGTATGGACATATTAGTGGTGTTAATGTTATGATTTGCATATGAGTTTCATGGTTACATGTTTTCCGGTGTTTAATTGATTATTGTCATATGCATACATGTTAGGAAAGTACATGTTCTACATATGATCTGTCTTTAGAAACACCCTCATATCAAGACATTAATGAATTATGAAATATAAGATACGTCGTTATCCTGCCTTTTTTTTTGAGCTGTTTGTCATTCCTTGACTCTATGAGTGGTCATGTTCTTTTTACTATGAGCTTGTCATTGAAACTCTGTGGCCATAATATGAATATTTTGTTCGGCACATCGTAGGACTCCGTCCAAAACTTGATACAACCCTGTGCAATAGGGCCCTGTCCGGTCCTGGGAGGAGCGCCCCAACGTACTTGTTAACCGAGGGAGTATGGACTCTTGGTGCTTGGCATAGCACACCTGACATGCAAGATTGTGAATATGTGCCTCCTGTTTGACTTGATAAGTTTGACTTGACATGATATGATAAGTTTGTTCTTGTGAACACATGAACTCTGCTTGAATATGGCCAATCTTTTTTGACATGATTTTATTCTTGAAATATCTGTCCATTGTATATGGAACTCGACATTGATCTGATATGATATCCGTTCTACTTTGCTATTCAACTTGTTATAAAAGCATGCATCGTCAGCATACTCATAAGCATATCTGCCTATATAAAATGTTAATCATGTATACTAGTGCCCGCACGTGATTGAGATATAAATCCTACTGAGCTAGTTCGCTCACCCCTATCATCCTGCCCTTTTTCAGGTAGTGATGAAGAACCAGTGGAGTCGGATGGGACTGGGCAAGAGTGACGAGCACCCGTCCTAGAATAGATGACAGTTTAGAAATAGAAATTTGAGTAGTCTATGTAATAGTGAAACTTTTGTGGAAGTTTATTTTAATGATGGACCCTTTGGTTAATTCTTCTTATATGAGGTGTATCTAGTTGAATGAAATGAATTAAAGTATACTAATGGTGACCATATTATAGTCTTGAATGTGTTATTATATTCGATTGTGACTCTGCACTATTCAACTGTGATACGCCGATTTGTATCGTTCACGTCCCCCGGTATTTATTCCGCTGCTAAATATTCGGGGTGTGACATTCACGATCTTCCCGCTGGCCATGTTATGCACAGTCCAGAGGTCCGACGTGATTCAAGGTAAGAGCGAACTTCTGATAGTCTTTGGATCATATCGATCCCCAAAGGGGTAATGGGTGTTAGGGTACAACCGGCATGTCGACCATGTGGGAATCCATGATCAGAGGAGACTTACAGAGGCCTTGTGCAAGGGTTCACTAGTCCGGCGAAAGGAATATCCAACGGAGAGTTCACCACAAGCCAATAAAGTGTGTATATAAAACGGGTGCTCGACATTCTAGAGGAATTCTAGAACAGTGGAGCGTCGATATCGGTATATGAACAACGCACGAAATGAATACAAGTCCTTTAAAAATAGGGCAATTAATATAGTTTATTGCAATAATTACCAGATACATTATGAGATATTTTATGCCAGAGTTCAGTCATATATGGATGGTTCATGTGTGTGCACGTGTAAGAGAATTCATAGATAGAAAAGAAGTCGTGAATATGTATTTTAAGCATTCAATATCAGGCTCCAATGTAAGACAGGTGTATTACTGCGTGTATGGCTGTAAAAAGGCGTAATTCTTATGGGTTTTTATGCAAAAAACCTGTGAGGCGACATAGGCTAGTAAGGATTGCGACAGGGGTAGGGCAGATCGCGACAGGGTCTTGTACAGGTCGCGACATGGCTTGCAGATCAAGGACTGGGAACACAACAAGGTCAAGAAAGGGTCGCGACAGGACAGGCACAGGGATAGCGACGACTTACCTGTCGTTTTCTAAATGCGATGGGTAGGCTGTCGTAATCGGATCTCATAAGGCGACATATCGGGCCGTTGCTTTCTGGTGGTCTGCGCCTAACTCTGACAGGAGTCAGACCAGACATTGGATTGCGGACCAGAAATACCAGATTTTGATACAGGGTCATTCAGAAAGTCATAACTAAATGTATACACGATGAAAAATCATGAACCAGTGGGAAATGAAACTAGACATACGAGAGTACTTCCAGTAAATTGGAATTAGAGATAGTTCACGGTTTGAACATGGTTTGGGCAAGAACAATAACAAGTAACACAGAACATGGTACAAAGAGCAAGATTGATTTAATTCGAGCAACATGCTCAACAAGATTAGGGCTTTTAGGGGCAAAAGATGCCTAACATGCATCAGTTCCTACAATAAAAATTTCGTAGCATGGGATTGAGTATACAAGGAGATCAAGAGTTAAGAAGAGGGTTCGGGGTCATGTAAGTTGCAGAAGATGAAAAATCAAAACTAAAGATATGCTCGATGAAAATTTTGAAACTTGAGGGTTTCGTTCCTGATAGACGAGACATCCTACAGAAAACGTTTCATGGTTTATGCTTGTGAGAATGCCTACCTTTGACTCGATTTGTCTTCTAGGGCTTAGAACTCCAAGAACGAGGAAGAAGCTTCAAGAACTCCTTCTCCCCACGAGATCCTCTCCTCCTTGGCCTCTTTTCCACGTCCAATCAACCTTTGGCAACGAGCTAGGGTCGGCCAAGGGGGTTTAAGAGGTGTATTTATGCATGTTATGTTTCTAATTCTAATAGTACTCTAACTTCTATTAAATTCCGAATTTCCTCATTTCCTAACCTCCTCCCAAGCTTTCCACTTCCTATTTGGGTTAGGATGGGAGCCAATTCGTGGCCAACCTATTAGGGTAGGTTTAGGAATCCAATTCTACTCAAACTTCCTTTTTAATGTATTAAATACCCTTTTTCTATTTAGGTAATAATTTAGTTACGAATTTAGGATATTTTCCTATTATTCTTCTTTTAAAATCCTTATTTTGGCCCACTAATTTCTAATGGATCCATTTAACCAAGCCCATTATTTATTGGAATTTATCTTATAGATTTTCCCTTTTTAATTAGGGAATAATAGAGTATGAATTTTATTGCATTTTCTTATTTGATTTATTCATGGGCTATGAGAGGTCCATTGGTCCAAACTCGATAATGGTTAATCATCACATGATGTTGGAAGTCTCTCCAACATGATCGTTTAGTTTATGAGCGCGTTATTTTTCCGTATTAACGGTTTTCCGACTTAGTTTCCTAATTTGGATAATTAGTCACATTGTGACGTACACTTAGCCAATCGGATTTTTCGTTGCACGAATTTCTTCGTAAACACTTAGGGATACTATTTGGGGTTGATTTATAATTTTTACAGAAGTTTCCAGTGTATTCTTGCACATACAATAATGGTACGTATGTTTCTATTATTTCAATTTATAGAAATTATTATTTTGAATTTTTAAGTATTTAATTTTTCCGGGTTGCTACATAGCTACCTGTCACATTCAAAATGCGCAGACCTAACTGTCGCCTTCCAAAAGCTCGACATGCCACGCGCCATAAAGGCGGTGCAGAGAACGTGACACAGAAGACTGTCGCGTTCAAAACACAACACCCCACCCTATCATGTTCACAACAATAAACCGGTGGGCTATTTGAGTCCGAATTTCTAACCCATAACACCCACGCCACACATGGGTAACCACAAAAAATGCCCTATGACCCCACATTGGTCATGAGCACCTCACCAGAACCACTAGACCTGGATCCGAATGACCACGACATTATAGTGTCGACCGGAAACAACGGTGTGTCGACCTAGAACAACAGTGTGTTGACCTACTCAGTGGTTTTAAAGAGAGTAGGTTGACTTATGTCAGGAGTGCGTCGACCTACTTGAAAGGTGCGTTGACCTATCTTCAAGTTGCATCGACCTAACTTCTAGTTGAGTCGACCTATCTTCAGGTTGCATCGACCTAACTAGGTTGCGTCGACCTATCTTCAAGTTGCATCGACCTAACTTCAAGTTGCGTCATCCTAACTTCAGGTTTGCATCAACCTACTGATCAGGATGCATCGACCTATCTAGCCTTCTAGAACATACTTGATTAGAAGAGGTTGGTCTTAACAGGATTTAACCTTATGTGTTCTACCAGAAAACAAAGATGGTACGAATCCTTTTGAATAATCTATATGAGTTTTACAAAACATGTATGTGTTAATTTAAGGTGTCATAGTTAAAGGATTTACCAAGGTAGTTTAATAGGGGTTTAATGGGATTTTTTGTTACTTTCAATTGACTTATTATTATTGCACTTCTTACTTTAATGCAATTCATTTACCATATGCGTGAATTTGATTTACTATTGAACTTGTTCACATATATGATTTTGTTTTCATTTTCCTTTCATATTTATGTGACATTTAAATATGATCTATGCATGCATAGCAAGTTAACACTACACACACCTCACGAGAGCGTGTTAAGCCCGTGTCAATGAACCTTCTCGTTCAAGACATTGGGATTGATGTTCACATTCTCAATTTGAATGATGAGAACGTGTATATCTAACTCAAGGTCATGAATTGTCCCATTTTGGATAGTCTGTGAATGTTTGATTGCAGTTAGGTGGTCATTTACTATGTGTTGAAAATTTCGGTTGTCTCTATTCACTCCTTTCTGATATACCTTTATTGATTTAGATTATTTTCTTAACCCCTTATTAGTAAGTGTTTAAAAAAATATCTGTGGATTGTGGCATACCCTTGGTTTCTCGATGCCATTGTTGTGCTTCTCCTAAGGTTGAGGATCTGAATCATGTTTTCATTAGCAGTACTCCTACTGTGAAGGTTTGTCACTAGTTTTTGCTGCTGATCAGCAATAAAATCTACCTCCACTCTAATATCACTGCAAGAATCTGGGCCTTCATTCTGAATGCTAATGTTCGCTCTCCTATTGGGTTTATATCACATTATAGTCTGATGCTTATGCTATGGGAACTCTAGAAGAACAGATGCGCTGCACGGTATGATGCCAAGAACAATCGGTGAATGATATTATCAGGAACATTAAGCTCATCATCTCTTTTGCTCTTTCCAACACCTCATTCAAACTTGCTCCTACACCGTTAGAGATGCAGGTCCTTCTACATTATGGTTTGGCCCTCAAGTTCCTACTAAACATCTGAAGTTTATTCACTGGATGCCTCCTATTCAGAATTTCTGTCTCAATGTTGATGGGGCATCCAAGGGCAATCCAGGTAATTGTGGGGGAGGTGGCTGTATTCGGGAAAAAAATGGGGCTGTTCTGGTGGCTTTTCCTCACTCTTATGGAGAAGGTACCAGTCTGATAGCTGAAACCCGTGCCCTTTGTGATGGCCTTCGCCTGGCAGCATATCTTGGTATTAGCCTTTCTGCTATACACTCTGATTATTTAGCTCTTGTCAACTCCATCAAGAAGCGCAGATGTGCATCCTGGCGTACCTACAGATGGTGGTGTATTGCTAGGGACATGCTCTAATCACATGTATTCCGAGAAGCTAATCAGGTGGCTAATCAGCTCGCCAATCATGCTATTGGTTCCCAGCAGAATGCTTTCTTTTGGGGAGATCACAGTCTTCCTTTTTCTTGTAAGGGTCCGGTGGTTCTTGACAGATCTGGTCTTTTAAATGTTAGACTGATCTGATAGGGGTATGCCCCTTTGTGGTTGTATTTCTTGCATATGTGCTGTATATATAGTTTTGGCCCAGGCGCTCTTGCTAGTGGAGTGGGTACATTCTCCCCCTCTGGGGGAGAGTGCACTCTACTAGCTTAAGGCCCTGAGGATCACCTTTAACAAAAAAAGTGTTTACAAAAATATATTAATCATAAATATTTTTGGTATATTGGAGAGGTTTGAAGAGATGCTACCGAATTTTTCAGCAAATTGTACAAACACATAGTAAATGGCCATCTAAGTGCGATCAAATATTCACAGATGGGTAAAAAGTGATAATCTAAATAATATATCCTTCCTATTCATTTTGGTTGTGTTGACGATGTTTGAACATGGTCAGATTTGTTTTTTTTTTTTTAGTTTGAATTTTAAAGTTATTTGTGTGTTAATATTGGTTGAGCATAGGAAAAAAAATGGCTTCAGACCGTTCATAGATGTATCATAGAATAGTTGATCATGTGGTGTCTATGGAGTTTCGGGCCGGAGTTGAGACTTTCATTCAGTTTAGATTGGGGAATCCAAGTGCAGCAGTAGACAATGAAGGTTGCATCCAATGTCCTTGTATGATTTGTAAAAATTTGAAGTGGTTTTCACCATGGGAGGTTCAACGTCATTTATACAGAAAAGGGATTGTTAAAGGTTATATGAATTGGACATGTCATGGTGGGGAGCTTTTGTTGCACAAGCCTAGTAATGTCGAAGGCACAAGTACGAACGTGGATATGGTTGTAGATGCCACTGGTCCCACATTCAATGTACATGAGGATCCTGTATACATTGAAGAAGTGTCGAACAAGGGAGCCGAAAAATTTTATCAGTTACTTAATGATGCTGATGAACCATTGTGGGATGGCTGTCAAAAACATACTCGGTTGTCAGCGGTGTCACAGTTGTTGAACTTAAAATCCGAATTTCACATGAGTGAGAGTTGTTTTGATCGTCTCCTCATCATCATCAAGAGAATGTTACCTCGAGATGAGAAGTTGCCTCCAAATTTTTATCGTGCCAAGAAGATGGTCAATGAGTTAGGACTTGGATATGTGAAAATAGAAGCATGTCCTAATCATTGTATGTTGTATCACAAAGAGGATGCAGATAAGGTATCGTGTTCTATTTGTCATCATGATAGGTTTAAACCTAAAAGAAGGGCCAATTCTAAGGGAAAGGATATACTTTATGCGTCATTGTGGTATTTTCCCCTCACACCCAGACTACAGCAGATGTATATGTCCTCAAAGACAGCTTGACATAGGAGGTGGAACGCAGAAAGAGAACATTATGACAAGGATATTATGAGTCATCCTGCAAATGGTGAAGCTTGGAGTCATTTCAACTATGCTCATCCTATCTTCTCAAGGGAGTCACATAATGTGAGGCTTGGTTTATGCACTGATGAATTCAATCCATTTGGAGGTTCAGTGGCTTCCTACTCCAGTTGGCAAGTGTTCGTGACACCATACAACCTTCCTCCGAGCATGTGCATGAAGCAAAGAATTTGTTCTGATCTTCATTGATTCTTGGTCTTAATTGTCCTACAAAAAATATCGACATCTATCTCAGACCATTGATTGATGAATTGAAATTATTATGGACTGAGTAGTGTAGACACGCGAATTCGACTCCACCACGGCAAATTTCATGTTGCGCCATAACGACACAAATGGCCCTCATTTTTCCTTGCAAGAGTGTTTTCCCCATCATATGGATCACCCCCATTCTTCCACGGTGCATTCCCTTCATTTTCAGGGCCCCTCGGGAATTATAGGCATCAATTCCATGTCGCGACGGGTATTGCAGCCGCCTCTCTAAACACGTCCGGCTTAATGGACGCGATTCAGGATACCTTGGCTTAACGCAACGGCCTTCATGGCCGTGACCTTAACGCGAAGGATAGTTGGCCGTGACTATACACTTAATGCGTCGGCCTTGCACGACGCGACAATAAATTCCTATTTTATTTACAGAAACTGCCACTTTTATGAACGCGTCCGCCATTGACGATGTGATTCCACTTCCACTTTCAACAGAATTTCATAAATAAATTAGGAAAGCTTATCGCATCGTGTGATGCCGACGCGATTCAGTATA
>JACBKR010006445.1:0-12426 GCA_014218235.1 Colocasia esculenta
GTTACTTAGATTGAGCCTGTGGGAATCTCTAATCTGAAGAGAAGTCAGTTTAAATTGATTGATGGGCACTAGACCAATGACAGTATTCCTCGATGTTCACATCACATCTTTGAATATTTGTCTTCTCCAGCTACAATTGAAGGGCCAGCTACAGCACCAGTCGAAGCCCCAGCTGAAGGTCCACCTAAGAAGTTAGCCGAAGCCCCAGCTGAAGGTCCAGTTGAAGAGTCAACCGACGCCCCAGCAGAAGCCTCAGCTGAAGCATCAGCCAAAGCTCTAGCTATAGGATCAGCTAAAATTCCAGCTACAGTGTCAGTTGAAGCCCCCACTAGTGTTACCTCAGATGACACTCCCAGTACAGTTCTACCTGGTGGTTCCAATATCCCTATTGAGGAAGATTCAGTCCCTCAGGGGGAGACCATGACATGTACTGAGCAGATTCCCTCAGCAGCCCCTCCTCCACAAGAGCCTCACAGCTTCTACAAACCACCAATTGATGATCCCTCCACACCTCAGGGGGAGCAACCCCATGCCACTGAAGAAGCATTGAAGTCTGATCAGTTAGATAGGGCTCAAACTTAGGCACCTGCACAATCTAACCCTACAGCGCCATCTACTCAAAAACCTTGGAAACAAGATATTGCAGACATCAAATTTGAGGTCATAAAACTTGGAAATCAGTTGGAGTCCATGAGGTCGGAATTCACATCCGAATTGGGCAGCTTACATATTGCCATGAGGTCTATAACTACTATGGTCAGTGAATCTCTTCGCTCCTACCCCACCTCCCCTCCACCTCCTTAGAACCCATCACCACCAGCTGCTGAGCATATTTCCCCTCCACCTACCGAGGTCCAACCACCACCTATAAGCCAACGTGCTTCATCTGCAATTCCCCCTCCTCCTCCCACCTCCCAACCCACCCCCAACCCTTAGCCTGATCCTGAGGTCAAACTTGAAGATATGTGTTTAATATCCCTCTGGATCCTCAAGCCTCCTCCTCCAAACCATCCAAATTTAAACGTCACAATCCTGAACCTAATGAACCTAAATACCCTCCATCGACTTACCACTTTCTTTACAACCCACGAGCAGACATTTATAGAGAGTACCTCAAAATTTGGAAATATCATCTGGCTCTTGGACTCCCAGCTCTGGTCCTCAAAGACTGACTCTTACTCCTCGTGGATCTAAACCAATTTAATGGCGCAGAACTGCAACACATCTTCCATACAACTGAGCATCTGACACAGAACCAGTGGCTTAAGCAACATCCAGATGATGCTAGATCCTTCCTCAGGACCAATGCTCAAAGTGTCAGAATAGGCCAAACTGCAGTCAGTTTGAATGAATCGTTTGAGCAACAGGCTCACTTTGAGCACAATGATTACCTTGAACTGGTGACAAGCCTGATTACTAGGGTACTCCTCTTCAACAAACAAAAGTTGGATCTTAAAATCCCATGAATCTCTTATCATCAATATGAAAGGCTTCTTAAATTCCATTCTCATTCTGATCCCTCTACCTCTCACATTCCTTAGACTGATCTCTATCCTTCTCTCATTGGTGTCATTGCTGCAAGTCCAAAATCTACAGAGATTCTCACCATAGCCATAACAACTCAATGCCAAAAACTAGTCAAATATCAAATTTCTCTCTCACTGTTTGAATGCCTCCTTCTAGTTGCCAGAAAATACTCTTCTCTTAATCATTCCATTCAGTTCATTCTGACTTAAATGGAAAGATTATCTCTCTATGAATGGCACAAAAGTTCCCTACTCTCTCTACAGAGTACATTTATTTTGTGGGTGACATTGATGACTATTTTGCTCACAAATATGCCACCCTAGGAGGCCATTCCACTCCAGTTTGGACTGACAGATTCAACCTCTACTATAAAGCCAAGCATGATGCTCAGGCAGAAGGCTACTTATGGGCCATGACTTCTACTTTCTTCTTCTTGCAGTCCTAAAGACAAGGATTTATGTACATCATATTCATCTCACACCACCATTACACTCTGTATCATAGGCATCTTACCTTTCTTAACGCACTCTAGGTCCAAACTCCAAAATGAACTTCTTTCTTTTTGACAGATGCATGCAACATACTGTGGAAGTGGATTTATGATAAGTCATCCGAAAATATTATTGTTTGGACTTTTATCATGTTTTCATGTGTATGGATGCGTATTGCAAATTCAAGTCTCTTCGAGTGCTAATCAAGCCGCGGTGACGAGAGATGAATCGGCAATCGCATAGCGCAGGCGTACCAGTCACGCGAGTGACAATATGTTCTGCCTCCGAGAGTTAAAGGACTTTCGGTCTCTTTGCGTGCCATTTGACTTTGTCAAACAAAAATGAGTATTGGGCCAGGACCAAAATCTCGTCGTTGCCTAAGTGCAACGATGTTAATTACATCTCTCCGAGAGAGAAAACTCTTGATTAATCGCCAGAATAAAAGACCTTGTGTCCTGAAAAGAAAACATCCGATAAAGAATGTAAAGGAACAAAATATCTATTTGACAGAAATCATTTTATTATGGTAGACATTATCATGTCGTTTGTTGTTAGTACTATTATTATAAGTATATTTTTTGGGTTTGACCAATGGTGCCGAGGAGGGTCATCAAATGGAAAAGGGGGGAATGGCCTAAGTGGGTCGGTAGGGGAGAGGCTTGCCAGTTTCTTTGGGATGAAGGAATGGATCAGCAGGGGGGCTCCCATGCGTTTCTCTGGTTAGGTACTAAGGGAGGTGAAACGGCAGGGTTTTGAAGTGTGCGGTTTCACTTGGGTTGAGCATAAAGAAAGTGAGTCGGCAGGGGGGGCTCCTGTGCCATTCTCATGGCTAGGTACGAAGGGAGGTGAAACGACAGGGTTTTGAAGTGTGCCGTTTCACTGGGTTGAGCATGAAGAAAGTGAGTCGGCAGGGGGGGCTCCCATGCCATTCTCTTGGTTAGGTAAGAAGGGAGGTGAATTGGCAGGGTTTTGAAGTGTGCCGTTTCACATGGGTTGAGCATGAAGAAAGTGAGTTGCAAGGGGGGGTCCCATGTTGTTTCTCTTGGTTAGGTACGAAGGGAGGTCAAACGACGGGGTTTTGAAGTGTGCCGTTCACTTGAAGAGGAATGGATCGGTAGGGGGTTCCCATGCCATTTTTCTTTGGAATGACTGTGAGGAAAAGGGAGTCGGCGGGGGTCTTAGGGCTCGCCGATTCAATTGCAATGGCCATGAAGGAAGTGAGTCGGTGGGGATCTTAAAGCCCACCAATTCAGTAAAGTGGGAAACGACCCACAACTTGGTCAAGTAGGATTTGTATCTGTCTTATTATTATTATTATTATTATTATTTTGTCACACATTGTGTCCTCATCATGGTTACATGTCCATTGCTATGGGCACTGGTACGAGACCCTGTCGTTAACCCACATGGTCACTTGAAACGGCACAGGTACGAGACCCTGCCGTTAACACACATAGCCACTTGAAATGGCACGGATACAACACTACTACTAGATCAAATCAAAACATTCTCATGTGCCGACTCACTTCCACGGAAAAAATTTGGTAGCACCTCCCCTCTATACAAGGATGTAGAAGGGGCATGATCACTGTCCACCAAAAATGGAGACCACCAACTTTAGGGTGCGCTGCACCGTGAAAGGATGGTATCTGGAATCAATCCTGAGGCATGCCTACAAAGGAGTTGATGGAACCCAGAACCACAAGGCAGAACATCTCATACAAAATATCACCTGAAAACATAAATGGGGCAGAGAGAAGAGAATAGTTGTGAGAGGTTCTAGCAGTGCCAGTAGAGAGGTGGGAGATCTCTCACTGGGCCTTGTCGCCTCGTCTCATTCCTCATTATTCTAAAGTTTAAAAAAGAGAACAACAAAGAAGAAGGAGAGGGAGGAGATGATGGGGTCTCTACTCACGGCAGTACGGCACCAAGGGATATATGGAAACCCCCAGAAATGCTCTTCTAGTGAATAAAGAGATGAATCCCCATAAGGAAATTAGAAACGGCACGCATCCATAATGAGAAAGACAAGACAAGAGAGACCATGAAAGAGACTAGATAACAAGCCACTCTGTGTATTCATATGCATCCTCATGGGCGCACATCCCAATGAGTAAAATAAGACATTCATGCTACAGGAAAACAACCAGAAAGGAAAGAAAACTCATAAATGGGGGGAAAGGGGATTCTGCTACAAAGCTCTCATGACTACACTCACCCTCTTTTTTTTTCTCACGCTCTCTCCGACACAAGAAAGACAAGAAAGAGAACTCTCTGCTCCTTCCCCTGGGAAACACTTACACCGCAAGCTTGCTTCAGCCTTCGAAAACCTTTCTTCTCTCGTAGAGATTTCCCAGCCCCTTTTTATCTCTCCCCTTTTCTTGGACCAGGGCCTCTTTTTATAGCCGTGGATGTGAGAAGGGGCCTCTTCTTCGAACCGACAAAGTATGATAATGGCGGGGTGTACCCGGCCCGCCATTTCTCTTGGTTCTCATATGATAATGGCAGGGTACATCCACACAGTTTTTCTGGGGTCTCATGTTGATACTGCGGGTTGTACTTGGCCACTGTTTCTCTTGGTCTCATGTGATAACGACAGGCTACATCTAGGTCGTTTCTATTGGGTCTCATGTGATACGACGGGGTGTGTACGGCCTGCCGTTTATGTTGATATGGTATGGCATACCTGGCCCACCGTTTTCTTAGGTCTCATTGTTGATACGGCGGGGCGTACCTCTGCTATTTCTCTTGGGTATCATGTTGATACGGTGGGGCGTACCTGCGCCATTTCTCTTGAGTCTCATGTGATACGGCGGGGCGTACCTGCGCTGTTTCTCTTGGGTCTCATAGTTGATACGGCGGGGCGTGCCTACGCCGTTTCTGTTGGTTTCATGTTGATACGGCGGGGCATACCTGTGCCATTTCTATTGGGTCTCATGTTGATACGACGGGGCGTACCCACGCTGTTTCTCTCTGCACCAATGTGTGTTGTTTTGCTTCAGTGTGTGTCGACACTTTCTGGCAGGTGACTTGATTGCAATATAGGACGACCTGGGTCTTTGTGTAGGTCGACCTGAGTAAGGAAATCAGTCGACCGAAATAGCAAAATCGGTCGACCGACCTAGCCAGTGCTGATTTCTGGATTTCAACTATGAAATCGGTCGACCGGTTTAGAAAAATCGGTCGACTGACCCAAGTAGCAATGAGTTTCACAAAATCATACATCCACACATACTAAATCTAGCCTTCAAAAATTTCTCCTTCCTTACTATGAAGCTTTTCCTTCTTCATTATATTTGGCTGATGATGAGTTGTCCCTCCCTTTTCGTTGACATGACAAAAAGGGGGAGAGATGTAATGTAATGCAAACTCTGAAATGAGAAAAGGGGGAGACAAATTATAAATGAAAGGGAGAGAAACTTAATGTCTCTTATGTGTGAAAATATTTACTCTGTTATACATTTACTTTAATATCTATATTTTGTCATCAACAAAAAGGGGGAGTTTGTTGAACCTCTGGTTGAAGTATACATTGCATATTACATATTCAAACCATAACACATAATTGTTTTGAAGTTGACAAAATAAACAAATATTTATAAAACACAACAAGTCAAAATGATATTTCTCTCTCTTACATTTCATGTAACAAAATCTCTAAAGACATAATTAGACATACAAATTATTCTTCTCAGAAAATCCTAAGTATAACTTCGTTTGCGTAAGAAAAAATCTGAAGTTCACTTCGTCATATCTGAAGTTCACTACGTCATATCCGAAGTAGCTTCGTCGTATACAAAGTAAAACACAAAGGACTTTCTTCAACTGATCATGTTGAAATCATGATATACGAAGTACACTTCATCATATTCAAAGTTTACTTCATCATATCTGAAGTTAGGTCGTCATTGTAACGACCCGACCTCCCGGACCCCGCCAGGGACCCCGAAGGTCGTGCCGCCACCCACGGATCCGAAGACCCGGAAGGGTTAGAATTTAGTCCAGTGAGATAAGCAATGAATTCAAATAACTATAACAGAAGTTCGTACAATTTATAACGAAATTATATACAACATGTCCGAAATAAAAGTACATGTACAGAAAGAAAGATGCAGTCCTTAAGGGGCATACCCTGAGGACTTGCAAAAAGGCCACTCTTAACTCACTCTTGTATAAGCGCTCACGCTCACAACTCACACTACTGGAAACGCGCGGCGCAACAAACCGCCACCACAACCGTCCGGCAACGAACTCCTGCGACAGCGAGTTTCTACCTGAAGAGAGTAGGGGGGTGAGCCTCGCGAATAAGGCTCAGTAGGGATAACCAGTCCCTTACCAGCCAGAGCAGCAGGAACTCTAACAAAAGCGGAAGCAAACTACTCTAGAAAGCAGTAAAGCGGGAAACAACTACTGCAGAGTACTACAAAGCAGCGGAACAGAGTAATGCCTCGACCACAACCAGGGTCGGGACAGACACGACTCTCGCAGAACCAGCAGAGTCAAACACAATGCGCAAGCAAAACCTCGGCATGCACTCGCCGAGACAAGAAGCTCACAGAACACTAGAGTAACCACGTGAGACTAGAGTCTCACGACATAAGCACCAACACCCCAGACCTCCACGAGGTCAGGAAGGAACAACTAGGTGTCACCACGAGAGACACCGAGCAACCACGTGAGAAGGAACGTCTCACCACAGGCACGACCACCTCAGACCTCCACAAGGTCGAGGGCCCAAAAGCAAAAGCACTCTGGACCTCGGACACTCCATGAGGTCAGGGAACTACACTCTCCGGTGCCACCACGGACGACACCAAGGAACAATTTACAAAACCAGTGGTCGAGTGTCTGCACAAGGCACCCGAGAGAACACACTGAGCGGAAGCACTAAACACGGCCCACGAGGCCAAACCACCAAGCCCACGGCACTAGACACGGCTAGGCTACAACCACCGTACAGGCTAGGGCAACGAGACTCACTTAGAAACAACGTGAGAAACATCGTCACAGCAAGAACAACCAAGCCACGGCTACAGGCAGCTAAGAGAAGGACACACCACCACACCTCCAACTCGCCAGCCGCTGACTCCTGCCTACAACATCCCCGGTAGAGTGAGGCTAGTGAGCCACAACAGAAACAATCACAAACCACCGCAGCCCGGCCGAGCTGCGGCCCCACGCCTACCCTCCCTACGCGGCTTCGGAACCAGCGCAGAGCGAGGCAGTGAGAAGGACTAGCTAGTCCGCACCGGAAGAACACCTCAACCACCTCGGAGACCCAGACTCAGCTAAGGGAGCTCCACAAACGACTCTACGCCGCTGTCCACCACCGTTTTCCCCTCAGCCCTAAAGTCCGCCAACTCGGCTGACAACTCGAGCACGCTCGTAGCCCAGAGAAACTCCCTCAACAGGCTCCCGAGGATGGGGGTCCCATGAAAATGGAGACAACCTCTGAACGGGACAAGCCTCAAGTGCTAACCACCACAAGTAACGGCACAGCTGGCTTGTAACCAAGACAAGTCAGCAGACACAGGCACACATGGCACCCCTCCTGGAAACCCCCAGGAGGGCCGTCGGCCAACTCCGGCACACACGGCACGGCCCAAAAACTCAGAACACACCAGACAGAACAGAAAACACCGCGCTACTAATAATCGATTGGCTGACAGACAATCGATTATTAGACAGATGTGAGCCTCCTAGCACCGCCGCTAGGGACAAGGCCACGAAGGTGTCACCTTCGGTCATTGAACGCAGTGAGCCAACCTGCCGCGTTACCTACCATAAGGTCCTAAGGGAAACCCTGCCCTGGGGCACACGCCGACACGCCAACTGCAGCCACGGAAACACCCGAGGCAAGCCAAGTGTTGTCGCGCCCTCCTAGGCCGTCGCGATGGTAACACGACGGGGAAGGGTACCGCGACAAGAACCTTGTTGCGATGGGAAAGCGCATCGCGACAACCACCCTGTCATGACAGGAAACCAGGTCGCGACCATGACGCTTATCGCGACGGCCAACTGCGCCGCGATAAGGTCGCGCACGACCGGGGCGACGCCTCCTCTGATGTCACGACGCACACTACGGTCGCGACATTAGTGGGAAGGCAGACCGACGGGATGCTACATTCCGTGGTCGCCCACACACTACAATCGCACAACAACGGGGAGGGGAGCATGGGGAAAGCTGTAGAACTATCTACAAAGTCACGAGAGCTCCAATCACCCGGATTGGGAAGGGACAAGAAATCCTTACCGGAAATGGAGAACCGAACCCTAAAGAGGGCCTTCACGACAGCTCGGCCGCCTCCTCCTCGCTGTACGCCGCTCCACTGCTCGCCACGACCTCGCCGGTGCCACCACCAAGCCCAAACTTCCGGAGGAGGAAGAGGGGGAACCTTCCCCACCTCGGAGAGGAGAGGAAGGGAGAAATGGGAAAAGGAGGAAGGGGGCACTGGCCAAGGCTTTTAGCCTTCGGCCCCCAAGATGCGACGGGGAGGGGTGTCGCGTTACCACACTTAAAGCGACAGCCCTGCACACTGCGACCAAAACACATCCCCCAGAGACGCCGAGACAACCTGACAGATTGCTCTGACACGCCTGCCCTTCTGATAGGGCCCCAAGATGCGACGGGAGGGGTGTCGCGTTACCACACTTAAACGCGACAGCCCTGCACACTGCGACCAGAACACGTCCCCCAGAGACGCCGTGAAACCTGACAGGTCGCTCTGACACGCCTGCCCTTCTGATAGGCGTCAGACAACCAAAAAGCGGAACCTTGTCGCGACCTGTTGACTGGGCGCGACAAGAACGCGACGCACAGGGTGGTCGCCACACGGATGACTGTCGCGTCGGGCACCCTCCTACACGACACTAATGCGTCGCCCAGGCCGGACACGTTAGTGGCCAGTCATCCAACACGCGGACGGAGGAAACACAGAATCCCAGGATGTTACAGTCATATACGAAGTAGAACACAAAGGACTTTCTTCAACCAATCATGTGTAATCATGATATACGAAGTACACTTCGTCATACCGAAGTTTACTTCATCATAGCCAAAGTTAACTTCGTCAATTTCAAGAAATCAAGTAAACACAAAGAACTTCCTTCGATTGATCATGTTGAAATCATGATATATGAAGTTCACTTTGTCATTTCTGAAGTTTACTTCATCATATCCGAAGTTAGCTTCGTCATATGCGAAGTGATACCTATCGCCAGGACCATCCCAGTGACAGACTATCCTCATTCCGTACTAGGTTGTAAAAGAGATCTATTTGATAACTCTATTCAATCCTCCATTGTTGTCGCATCATCCACCTTTTGTGTGTGACCCTCTAGGCCCAATATCGAGCTAGCCTCGTTGTACTTGTCAAAACAATTCTGACTCAGAACGCCTTCTGATTAGGTGGGTTATTATCTCCATAATAATCCTCCCCAACTCATCGACAATGGACGTGCCAAGCTACCACGCCATAGTCTCTAGATAGTACAGAGGATCAAGTCCATTGGACCTTTCTACCCACAGTTTACCGTATAGCTATTGTCCCCCTCATCCAACTAATACGTCAGAGACAGTATGTAGGAATGGTCGATTCAGGCCCATAAGAATCCAACTTGGTCTTACTCATATTGGATTCTCCCAAAGAACTATTTCTCTCTCAATCTGATTGCCCTGGCCAGAATTGCCTGAGTAAGAACACATAGATATTCCTCTCATGATACTGAGAGTGGGATGATTCATTGTGACACTCAATGCCTTCGCAGAGTTGGCTTCCATTCCCATTGACTGGTTGTACTAGATCTAGAACGAGCAGACCTATAAGTCCAGTATCAAAGAATGGAGTACTCAAGCAAGGAATCCTGGTGTCTTAAGTCCAAGGACCAATTACACAACCGGGACCACAAAATCATTGCCTGACAATCAAGTATCATTAACCATCCAACATTCTGAGAGCGGATCATTCAGTGTACTCATTCTCCAATGAGCACCTGCACCATATCCCTAGTGTCTCCACACAAGTATCTATGAGGCCAGCACCTCTATCATACACAGATGTGTATATAGTACACTGTTCTATCCGGTTATCTCAATGTCTTCTCGAGTAACCTATGACCAGGAATATTAATGATCAGTGTTTTAAAAAGAATTGGTCTTATTATCATGATCTCATCATGATCCAATTCCCATTGCATAGATCCATAGACATGGACATCATATATACATCATCACATGCATATATATAAAGTGGAGAAATGTCATAATATAATTACCAAAAGAGATCAATACAGATTACAAGTGCCATCACTATGTGAATTGGCTTGCAGGGCACTCATAACTAGCATGCCCCCCCCCCCCACCCACACCCCACCGACAGCCTACCCCCCACCCCGACCCCGACTGGCCACACCCCCCACCCACGACCTCCCCCCCCCCCCCCTCCCACTATGTCCTGCATGTGTGAGAAGAGGGAGAGACATTATTTGGCGGCGTCCGACGGTGGAGAAGATACCAGCATCTGATGACGGTGTTGGTGGTAACAACATGTTCGATGGGGCAGAAGGGGAAATAAAGAAATATTGACCCAATAAATCGTTCGCTAATTACTCTCAAACCCCGCAAAAACTCAAACACCATAAAAAAATCGTGACCATTTTAAGTTAGTCGCAATTCGGTCATATAAATGTGAACGAATTGCGACTGACAACTTTGGTTGCGAAAGCTGAGGATGTAAGGTACAAATAGCAAAAGCTTTAGCAATCGAAAGCTTTTCGGTCACAATTTAGTCGCAAAATTGCGACCGAATTTTGACTGATATATTTTAGTCACAAAATATGTGTATATAGGCATGAACAAGAAAAGATTTAGCGACCAAAATCTTTTGAAAACGCAATTTAGTCACAGAACTACGACTGAATTGTGATCGAAAATCTTTCAACTGTAAAATTGTGGACACAAGGCCGCGAACAACAAAGCTTTAGGGACCGAAAACTTCGGTCCAATTCAATCTCAGTTTTGATACCGAATTGGGACTGGAAGCTTTTGTTGCAAGTAGTTCATTCAGAAATTTTTTGAGGCATCCTTCGTGACGATTTCTTTTGGTCACAATTCAGTTTCAAATATGAAACGAATTATGACTGAATTCGGTCGCAAGTAGTTACTCCTACAATAATAGCTTGTCACCACTGCCATCAAACTATTCGGTCTCAAATTGAGATCGAATAGTGATCGAATAAAATTCGGTCACTAAATTTATAAATTAGGGACAGAAGTTTTTTAGCAACTATTCGGTATCATTTTGAGACCGAATAGTGCCGATATTTTCGGTCTCAAATTCCATCAATAAATCTACATTTATTATAGTAAACTAGAAATTGTTTTAAATATATTTTTGGTAGATGTAAAAGAGTTAGAAAGGAGAATAAATCCTTTAAATAACAACTAGAAATTCAACAACGTAATAGAGATCTTAGGAGCAAGTATGTATGATTGAACTAGAGAATGATGAATTAAATTGGAGAATAAAACTATGAATAAGGGATTTTTAGCCTTAATAAGGAAATCACATAGCATGAGAACTATAAGAAATTAAAGATTTTAAAATCTATCTTGTATAAATTTGTAAAAAGAAAAGATAATCTTGGTGTTATATTAAGAACATTAATTGGTGTTTTGAGAAAAAAAAAGAGAATCGATTATTTTCCTAAGAATTTTAGAACTATAGGTCCAATTTTGTTAAAGCTTCCATGTGTAGTGCTCCTTTTAAAATGTGTAACTTTAGGTTAAAAAAGGTCATATCTCCAATGATGGTTGGCTAAGACAAAAATTGTATAAAACTAAGACCAACTGGATTCTAAAATTATGCTTCATGGTTTAACTAACACTTAAAACCAAAGTAATTTGGACACCAAAAATGACTATGTGAGATTATTTTTGTAGGTATATCTTGGTGCTATGTATAAAAAATTATTATTCTAAACATTATCTATTCAAGACATATAACAAGTTATGGAATGTTAGCAAATAACATTTTGTGATCTCTAAAATCTTTGATACTTGATCTTTCAATCGTAAAAGGTTATTTGGTACTGATGAATAAGGTGATTTTTTCCTTTTATCTTTATTTTGATTATATTTGATAGATACTACTTTGACTTATAAGTTTTAGTGATAGCTATAGATGCCTTAAGTTTTAACTAAGATCATCATTTTGTTGGTGATCATGTGCCTAAAAATAATATTTAGGTTGTTTTACTAAAATGATGTATCAATTGGTTTATATTTCACTAAACCGCGTAATGAAGGGTTAACTACTCTTCATAGGAATGTGTCCTATTATAAAGAAAACCCAATTTTTTATATGAATAATAGAGCAAATATCTGATTACATAAGAAGTTAGATTTAAG
>JACBKR010006446.1:0-12550 GCA_014218235.1 Colocasia esculenta
ACAAACATATTCATATTATGCCCACAGAGTTTCAATGACAAGCTCATAGTAAAAGGAACATGATCATTCATAGAGTTAAGGTATGACAACTAGCTCAAGAGAACAAAAGGCAGTATAACGACGTATCATGTTTCATAATCCAGTAATGTCTTGACATGAGGATGTTTCTAAAGACAGATCATATGCAGGACATGTGCTTTCTATCTCCAAGGTACTTCATGGTACAGTCAGCTCGGCATCTATGTGGAGATCCATAGAGAGCGGAGACTTACGGAGGTCTTAAGAAAGGTCGCTAGTCTACCAATTCAGAATAACCACAGAGAACTCCCAATTCCCCAAGAAGGGTGTGCCTACTCGTGCAAATGTGTAAGTGACGAGTCACAGACCTTTCTTAGCATGTATGCATATGGACAAATAATTAATGGAACACCGGAAAGCATGTAACTATTGAAACTCATATGTAAATCATGATATTAACTTCACTAACAAGTCCATACTAATTGATCCCCATACTCACAACAATTTCTTATCATTTCAATTGACAATAGGAAAGATCACAAGATAATCCAATGAACATAAGGACAATCACATTTACACATTAGAATCATATTCGTATCATTACCATTTTTCAATGGGTTGATTTCTTTTAGGTCTATGCAAACTATATAACATCATGCACATGCTAGTAGACATCATGTAATGATCAGACCAAAATATACATTTTTTTGCAAGGGTAGTGTCGACACACCCCTTACTGGTGTCGACACAAGCTTCAAACACAAGGCAAAATAATGCAGAACTGGTCAAGTAGTGTCGACACTAGATCAGCTAGTGTCGACACTAGAGACAACTCCCAGAAAACCCAGCCAACAGGTCTGTATAGGGTGTCGACACTAGATCAAGTAGTGTCGACACTAGAGACCTTCCCAGAAAACCTGTTGTGCCAGTATGGACAGTGTGTCGACACTAAAGGCCTTCCAGAACACCTTTTGAGCTAATTTGGACAGTGTGTCGACACTAGATCAAGTAGTGTCGACACTACAGGCCTTCCTGAAAAACATATAGGTCAAGTGTAACCCGAAAAAACATCTCATACAGCGATTTACTTACCCCGCTTATAACTCTCTAACGAATGACATTTAGAAAAAAATTCAACATGAAATATGACGAGAACAACTAGTAGAAGAACTTTGATGTTGGGGGGTTGATATAATTCGGTCTCGAATCCTGAGAAATATATGAAGAACATAAAGCTAAGTGCAGCCCGAAATCGCAGTATCATGCAGTGACTCTCTTTCCATGCCTATAACTCTCTAACGAAAGACTTTGGACAAAATGTCCAGCATAAACGATGATCGTGACTACAAGTAGAAGATCTTTCATGAAGGAAGTTTAGTCCAATTCAGTTTTTGAATTGTGTGCATGATATGACAAACGGGAAAAACCCTAACTGTGCGCGACTTTGGGACAACTACGAATACGCAATGTATACTCCATGAAAATTAGTCAAACCAAGTGCATATGAACCTAGACTCGAAGAACTACATGATGGTGTTGGTTTCTTTAATCTTGACCAAGAACACCTACCGTTGAATGCTAATAACTCTCTACAGATTTATGGGTTGATGCAGAGCGAGGTTGAGGAAGAGCACGTTTTCCCCAGCCGTCCTCCTCTTCCTCAGCGCTCCAAACTTGCTGCTCACGATCCCAACTTGTTGCTAACCCTTCCCTAATGTTTTGTGAGGAGTTCTTATAGTTTTTGGGTGTATTTACAAGTCCTAACAGGACTAGGAAAGGGGCTGCGAATACTGTTTCTTACTTCCCAAAAATTCTGGATTCTCTCACCAAAAGGAGGTAGCAAAGGTTTAGGAAACCACCTCTTAGGGTTGGGTCCGGTTTTGGCTTATCTTACATGACTAATCACCCTTAATTTAACCCTAATTTTCCCTCCCTAAAATTGCATAATTACATACATGAATTTCTGGGATTTTCCTGTCCCAATTTTATCCTTGAGCCAAATGTGCTCCATTGGCCCGATCTTGTTATGGGTTATTAATATATGATATGAGAAGTCCTCTAATATGTTTATTTAGTTTATGGTTGGGTCATTTTTCCGTGTTAACAATTTCCCACTTAGTTTCCTAATCGGGTAACTTGGTCACGTGTGACGTACACTCGACCAATCAGATTTTTCGTTGCACGAATTCCTTCGTGGAACACTTAGGAACAATATTTGGGTTGACTTATAATTTTACGGAATTGTCCGATGTGTTTTCTCTCGTACAATAATAGTATGTAAGTTTTATCATTCTGATAATTGTGAATTTATTTATTCTCATTTATTTCTAAGATTCTAAATCACTAAATTTCGGGGTGTTACATCCTCCCCCACTTAAGAAATTTGGTCCCCAAATTGACACATAATGGTGCAGTTCGTACCTGAGAAGTCTTGGGGGTGTTTTTCTTCATTCTGTCCTCTGTTTCCAAGTAGCCTTAGTAACTCTGTCTCGACTCCATTGGACCTTCACCATAGGTATGGTACGATTCCTGAGTCGCTGAAACTTCTGATCCAACAGTTTGATCGGCTTCTCTTCATAGGTCAGGTCCTCCTGAATCTCCAAGTCCTCATGGTTGATTACGTGGTCGGCATTGAATAAGTACTTCCTCAGCATGGATATGTGAACACATTATGCACATTCGCCAGCTGTGAGGTAGTGCAAGTCTATACGCCACCTGACCAATCCTTTCCAGAATTTCAAATGGCCCTATGAATCTGGGACTCAACTTCCCTTTGATCCCAAATCTTTGTATTCCCCTTGAAGGTGAGACCTTCAAGAAAACATGTTCACCAACCTGAAATTCTAGTTCTCTCCTTCTCTTGTCTGCATAACTCTTCTGCCTAGATTGTGCTATCTTTAGACATTCCGGATAATTTGAACCTTTCTGACAGTCGCCTCGATTAGGTCGGGTCCAACCCATTGATTCTCCCTAACCTCTTCCCAATAAAGGGGTGATCTGCAGCTCCTGCCATATAAGGCTTCAAACGGAGCCATCTTGATACTTGCCTGATAGCTGTTGTTATATGCGAACTTCATCAGGTACAACTGATCATCCCATCGACCTCTAAAATCTAGCACCAGAGCACGAAGCATATCTTCCACAATTTGATTGGTCCTTTCGGTTTGTCCATCTGTCTGAGGATGGAAGGCAGTAGTCAGTAGTGTTCGCCTAGCAGTTGTACTTCACCCCCGGGGTATGCCCCTAAGGGACCTGTCTTTCCCTTTTATATTCAGCACTTGTACTTTATTTACTTTGGGAGTGTACTGGACTGTTATCTAGTGTTGGACACTTTTCGTTCACCTGTGGTGCACTTTAGTACGTTTGTTGTTATTTATCTCTATTACATATCTGTTAGACTGATCCGTTAGCCCTTCCAGGTCTCTGGATCCGTGGGCGGCAGTCTTGATGTTCGGATTCTTGGTAGGAGTCGAGGGTCCAGGCCTCGAGGTTGTTACAAGTGAGCTATGGGAATCGGCGTGATTCAAGGTGCATTTGGGGCTTTTCTAGTGTCCAGAGGTAGGGTTTCTTCCACTTGACTCCCCATGGTTGAAATGGTGTGATTGTTGTGTGTGGTTTGCATAAAAATCGAGGTTTTTGGGGAGGGTTTCTCCATGTCGAGTTTTGGGGTGAATCCGTCGATCCAATCATTGGATCATTGTTTTTCTGGCTTCACACTAGTGATTTGTGATGAGGGAAAGTGTTTCCCATCACAACCATGGTTTCTTGGACTGCATCGCCGTGGGAACGGCCTAGGACCGTATCAGCTGCTGGAAGCTGAAGAACTTAACGTCAACGTCGGTTGACGTCAAGTTCTGTAGGATGGAACATGGCAGCAAGATACCTTGCCATCAAGGAGAGGTAAACGGCAAGCTGGCTGCCGTCTACCTTCTGTAGACGGCTAGGGTGTTGTCGTTTACCCTTGGGTTGGCGGCAATCGATGTTTCCGTCAACCCCACAGGTAGGTCCCATCACGATGAGCTCTTTGCTATTGTGCGAGGTGTTGACACACGGTGTCTGCCTCCTGGCATGGTGTGTCGAACGTTGAGAGCGTCTCCGTCTATGCTTCTGCTGAGTTCTGCCATGCTTGTGGTTGTGGTTGTATTGTGTTTCCTAGACGTTGAGGAAGGCTCCGGGGTTGACTGGCGCTGAGTTATTCCTTCGGTGAGCCTAGACATAGAGTGCGACTCGTCCTATGCGTGCCCATTGTGGTGGTTACGAGCCGGTTCGGGGGCCCCATCTCCATCGTTCGAGTCCGACGTAGGGGAAAACTGATCGAAGACCAAACGTGAGGGAGAGCATCTGGGGGTACACATGGCTAGGGTTGGAGGACTGTGTGGTGTCGAGGCGCCAAGCCATAGACCCTAGCTGGTCCTACCTTGTGTGTGTGTGTGTGTGTATGTATGCTGGTTTGTGTGAGTTTGTTGTGATTGTTGTACTGTGAGCCTACGAGGTTCCAGTTCCTTAGCACACTCCTGTGAGGAGTTGGGCGTCATGCCACTGGTGAAGTACAACTGTATACCCCGTCCAGAATCCCTTTGCAAGTACTTTGAAAGCTCATGCAGGGAGAATTCGAGATGAGCATGATGAGGGAGCTCAACTACTTCCTTGGATTGCAAATCAAACAAGGAAAAGAAGGGAACTCTCACATCTGTCAAGCCAAGTACACCAAGGAGTTGCTAAACAAATTTGGATTCAAAAATAGCAAGCCACTGTCAACGCCTATGAGCACATCAACAAGAATGGATAGTGATAAGGATGGTAAGAAAGTAGACCAAAAGATCTACAGAGGTATGATAGGTTCACTATGATGTCAGTCTGCTCCCATGTAAATTAATTACATATGTATTTTGATGATTAACAAAACAATTACAAAGTCTACTAACATATTTTTCATGAGAATTAAGCACAGGAACAAGAACAAAGAAAAACAAGACAAACGAGTAAGTATTTCTTATACCACAGCAAAGTAAGTTCAGAGCATTATTTTTTGTCTAAAGTACATAACGATTTATAAGTGATCGCATAACGATTTCTGTGTAACTATAACGATTTCCGTACATTCATAAAGATTCGCTAAGGTCTATGAATGGAAAGAATCGATACCATGATGATTTTTCTCAGGACGATTTGTTAAGTCTCTCATAATGATTTGTGAGAGACCAAAACGATTTATTCACATCGATTTCTTCATTCGCAACGATTTCTTTACAGCTCATAACGATTTGCTTCGCGCAACGATTTTCTTTACAGAATCATAACGATTTGTACATCGTTTCCTTTATAGAATCATAACGATTTGCACTCAATTTCTTTACAGAATCATAACGACTTGCATATCGATTTCTTTATAAAATCATAACGATTTGCATATCGATTTCTTTACAGAATCTTAATGATTTGCACATCGATTTCTTTACAGAATCATAACGATTTGCACATCGATTTCTTTACAGAATCATAACGATTTATACATCGTTTCCTTCATAGAAACACAACGGTTTGTGCATCGATTTTCATAACTTCACAACGTCTTGTACAACGATTTCATAAGTCATGCAATTAACGACTTCACAGAAAACAACGATTTGTTTTCCAATTACGTTGAAAAGTCAAATATCTTCCTGAATATCTTTCTGACTGCTGCTGTGCATTTATGAAGACTGAACGTATCTGCATGCATGCAGACAATATTTTCCACTTTCGTACTACTCTGGTAATCTTTTTGTAACTACAAAATGGCTTTAATTTTGATGAATGCTTGCTCTATCGCTGACTGACAACCAGAGACATCTTAGCTGTCTACTGTTTAAGCTCATAAATGTGTGCAGGTCGCTGACAACATATCGTCATACAACGTTGGATGATGTTGAAGCAAAGGACATCTGAGGAGATCCTAACTTTTTGCGTGCACAAATGGATAACGGACTGTTGACTGGAATCTCCAAGTGTCAAGCAGTCTAACGTAAACAAATGCTTAGAGACAACAGACTTCTCAACTTTCTAATTTGAAATAAACATATATATAAAAGATAGAAGATCTAGAAGAACAATAACAAGAAAGACAACATGGTTTTCTCTAGTCTTCTGCGAGTTGTGAACTGAGCCAAGCTTCACTCCATTAGATTAGCTCTTTTTGCTCTCTGCATTGCCTGTACATCCTGAGAGAGAGCTGTTTTGGTTCTGAGAGTGAGCCTTGATTGTAGATCATCTTCTCTCAGTCCCTTGCTTCAGATCTTGCATTGTATTAGCTTGATCTAGGGGCATCATCTTATTGATCACATTTCTTATGGTTGTTCCCTTCTGTAAGAAGGAAGACCTGGTGGGATCCAGGGTGTGTTTCCCTTCGTGTTGAAGGAAGACCTGGTGTGGTATCCAGGGGGTTGTTAATTCCTTCAGGTTGAAGGAAGACAACTGCGGTTGGGTGTAAGGGTCCATAAGGGGGACAGTACCCTTGATAGTGAAATACTGAGAAATTGCTCAGGGACTGGTAGGACTCCTAAGGAAAGGAGGTTCGAACCAGGATAATCTATTGTGTTGTGTGATTGCCTATTGTGTGTTTATTGTTTTATCCTCACTAACTCTAACGACCATCGAAGTGTGTTTGTGTGTTTGTTTTTATAATCAGGTTTTCAAGTACTTAATAATTTTTTAAGTATCCCATTCACCCCCCCCTCTGGACTAGCTAGCTGGGCAACACACTACTTTACTTAACTGCCAGTAGACCTGACATACTGTTTAGTGTATGCATGTGTGCTAGGTATCAGACAGACCCTAAAGAATCTCATTTAATTAGTGTCAAATAATCTTTAGATATTTAGCTAAAACCATGATTTAGGTTTATGGTATTCAATGTCATGTGAAATCAATTTAGTAGGATACTCTGATGCTAACTACGCTAGATGCAAAAAGATAGAAAAAGTACCAGTGGCTGTTGTCAATTTCTTGCAGGATGTCTGATCTCGTGGTCCTCAAAGAAACAAAACTCATTGGCATTATCTAACAGAAGCTGAGTACGTAGCTGCTGGAAGTTGTTGTACACAACTCTTATGGATTAAGCAACAACTTGAGGATTTGGACTCCAGATCAAGACATTCCTCTATTATGCGACAACACCAGTGCAATAAATCTGACCAAGAATCCAGTACAAACATTCAAGGACTAAGCACATTGAGGTTAGATATCATTTTATTCGTGATCATGTAGCTAATGGTAACATAGATATTTCTTCCATTGATACTAATAATTAGTTAGAGATATCTTCACAAAGGCCTTACCTGAAGAGAGATTTACTTCTATTAGAAGGAAGTAGTAGGCATGTGTAAATTGTGAAAGAATCATCTGTATAAAACTGAGATATTAATATTCAGAATATCAATATTTTTCCTCCTTGAATTTAAGCAAATTCCAATGCTGCTTGCTTTTTTAAATATCCTTGACGGTTCGTAATTTTAAAAGAATTTATTTCCATCGAACTGGTCATTTTGTCCTTTTCTGCCATCATACCGCCTCCGTTTGAAAAAGTTGCTTTACTCTTTTAATACATCCTGAAATCTATGTGGCAACGATTCACATCACGCCTTCATCTCCCTACCTGCCTGAGGTGATACCCTATCGACTCCCTAAGATTTAAGCTTGCAACTGCTTCCGCCGGAAATTTCTTGAGGGTTTCTGTTCCAATCCTCCAGAAACCTTTCCCGTTCGACTTCATGGCCTCTTCTGGTGTTCCGAGAGGGTTGGGGGCTACAGAACTGAGTTCTTGTCAGCAGAGCAGCAGGAAAGATTTACCTCCATGAAGACGAAGCTCTGTGGAAATAAAGCTGTGGATATTGCAGATTTGGAGAAAGATGGGATGCACAACATTGTGGCAGCCATGGATAGGATGAAATGGACAGAAATCACAACTTTCTCTGAGGTAAGCTATCCAGATTTGGTGAAGGCTTTTTTATTTGTTTGAGGACTGAGGAGGATGGATCCTTGACTTCGTCTGCAAAGGAATCCCAATAAGAATCACATATGATCTTTTGAAGTCCTTTTGGAGTTTGCACCACTGGTCACAGTGGTGGTACATACGTTGACACCCAGGCAAAAAGGCTAGGTATTGTTGGTCCCGAGTTCAAGCTGAAGGATAGAAGTTGGATATTAACCAAATTAATGCGTTCAACCACTTACTGCACTTTATTGTTTGTCAAATCTTGGTTCCGAGGAGTGCTACCTTCTCAACTTGCACAAAAGCAGATTCGGACATGATGTTCTGGGCCATTCAGAACCAGGAGATAAACATAGCCGAGGTTATCTTGGAACGAATGAGGTTTGCCCATGCTCAGATTTGGGACACGAAGAGCAAATTAAATGTGTCCCTGCCTTATGCTCATCTGCTCACCAAGATCTTTCAACATTTTGGCATTAACTTGTCTGGAGCAGTAGTAGAGAAGAGGGGAAGGCGATTCGTAGTAGAAATTTAAGGAAGAGCAGATTTTCAGTTGTAAATGGTGTATAAACAAGACTTCTGTGGCGGAGGGTGAAGCCGTTATTGGCGAAGCCCAAGAAGTCCAGGACGAAGCAGCAGCAACAGCAGCAGCACGGAAGTAGAAGAACAAGGTCCAGCAGTAGAAGTAGAAGTACCACCAGCGGCAGCAGCAGCAGTCCTAGTAGCTCAAGAGCAGCCAGCAATAGTAGATTCCAGCAGCAGGATAGAGGACATCCCCAAGAATTGATTGAGCCCGTTGGGCAATGTTCAGAAGTGTTCCTCCTTCTTCCCTAGTAGCCTCAGTACTCAGGGATGTACTGGACTCCATCTAAAGCACTCTAGGGGAGCTAGTAATTAGTGATGATCAAGTAACAGAAGTTGTGGCATCAGGCCACACTGTAGAAAAGGTGATGGAGGAAGCTCCCAGTCAGGGGGAGCAAGTAGTTGCTCATGAAAATGTAACAGTGGAAGATGCTACTATTGAGGGGAAGCAATCTATTAATGAGGAGCAGCACCTCAGGGGGAGCACACTGAAAGTGTCCCTATGAATAATGAAGAGCATGTTGAATTCGAGGAGCCCATTGCAAGGGCACATAACAAAAGGAATGAGTAGCACATAGGAGGCCCAAGGAGAAGCAGCTGAAGATTCAGTTGAAGCCCATTATTAAAGGCTGAATGAGCAAGGCAAGACTCTCACATCTCTGCAGCATGATATTCAGTCTATCCTTATCAGCCAGACCTCAGCAAAAAACGAGATTGGATCCTTGTCCAATGAGGTACATAACTTGAGAGATGATTTTAAAATGTTCAAGCAATTATGCAGATGGATGAAAGGTGAGTTTGACAATGTCAAGAAGCTTATCTCTTTGAGGGTGCAATCCACCTCTGCCCCTCTAGCTCACTCTCCTACTGAGCCGGTTAGTAGTTCAGGGCCAAGGCCAGCAGAAGAAGAAAATGCAGGGCCATCAGGGCCAAGGCCAGCAGAAGAAAATGCAGGGCCATCAGGGCCAGGCCAGTAGAAGAAAATGCAGGGCCATCAGGGCCAAGGCCAGCAGATGAAAGTGCAGGGCCATCAGGGCCAATTGTAGTAGAACAGCAGGCCCATTCGGGCCTCAGACTGTCGAGAAGGAAGCACCTGTTGCTGAAGCCATGAAGTCTGGGCCACCAGGACTATCTGAGGTTATGATTGGGCCACCAGGGCCAATGATTTTTCAAGGGTTTGAATCCAAGAATAGAAGAGCCTGCAGCTGCTCCTGAAGCCCATGAGTCTTCATCTCCTACAACACCAGCCCCTCCTTCACCACCCTCTTCATCCAGCACCTCCAGCACCATCACCTTCAAACAACCCATGCCTCGCACCGTCTCTTCTCCAACTCCTTTTCCATCTCAATCCACCTCTCTCCTACTATCTCTCAAATCATTTCTCCATCTTCACCTGTATGTGAAGATCCTCCAACTTCCTCATTAGCTAGAGCATCATCCTCTTCTGGCCCCTCATTAGCCAGATTAACCACCAATTTTTCTCCAAGTTCCTTCCTTCACCCTCCTACTCCACCTTCCTCTATCATTTCATTCCTGAAAATCCACAACTTTCCAGTGCTTTTCTAAACAACTGTGAGGATGAGTTGGAGCACACCACACTCATCTCAGTCCTGGCAGTCGCCACTCATGTTCACAGGACTTATTCGTCTAGTCCATTCAGAAAAAGAGGAAACTCTCATACACCCTAGCTCTTCCTCCGAACCTAAGTTTCCTCCTCTTTGGTACTCCCTCACTGTTGAAAATCGAAGGAGACCAATTTATTGTGAATATCTCCAAAAGTGCATTCTTCCACCACTTTTGGCATTCCCTTTCTCAACCTAACTGATCACCTCAACATTGTCCTTCCTTATTGCCATATTTCCAAAGCTGACCAATAAAAATATTCCAAATGGCTTAGTGCAAGACTGAGGATCAGTGGGCTAAAGAGCACAAGGCTCTCTACAGCAAATATATTCTTGCCAAGTCAGATAGAACTCCTCCCTAGGATCACCCACTCACCCTCTCTGAGTGGTTTGTGTTTCACCATCAAGCACTCTGGGCTCTTTCATTCTCAAAGAAATAAGGATCGCAAGGTCCTTCCAGCTATACAATGATTTTTGATATTTCAACATGCTACCTGAAGTACAGTTTGGCCAATCCATGGAGCTATTGCCACTCTTTGAACTGAACATCCGGTCAATTGCTCCTTCACAGTGGACTTTACCACCTTAAACTTGCCTGAAATAGTCTTCCTTCCTAAATTACACTCTTGGTCTTGGACTCCTCTGTGGTTCTCATATGTTTGAGAGGTTTCCTCGTGTAATGGGAAGAATCTCCGCTCAGAAGGGTCGCCTCCCTTCCTTCCAAAGATTCCATTTCAGAGAATTTCATCTAGGTCACATCACCTCTGAAGTTCTTGATCCTCTGATGTCAGAATGTGAGCGGCTTTCTCCAACAGATTGGGAAAAGCATTATAATCAATCTGCTCTTCAATTGCAATCCTTGAACAGTTCTTGGTCAGTGCCGGCAAGCCCCCTCTATCTGCTGAATCTTTCATGGATTTGAATCCATCAATTCAGTTCAGAAACTGTATGTTCAATGGGTCGAGCGGTACTAGCCATTTTTGGCCTTAAGAAAGATCTTCTGCAGAATCAGTTACACTATCCTATACAGATCAACCAAAATATAGCATTTTCTGCATACTCAGCGGCAATTCATATTCAAAGGATGTTACCTGACATGGGGACCATCTTACTCTATATCTTCTGGGCTTTTCAGGCTTATTTTGAGGAGTAGGAACGCCAGGCCTTGCCAATTATTCGACGACACAACCTCTCTCTTGTCTCTGCTTTCTACATTGATGTACCTCCTCATTGTAACTAAATCAATCTCTCTGTTTTCTCACTATCTTTTCTCTCTGTCTTTATCACCTTGTGGTATCTTTTTGCTTAATAACAAAAAGGTGGAGAAATAGTACTTCTGGAATATATCTTTATATTTCCGCAAATTCGTTTAGATTCATTTCAGAATCATCTATGCTTATTGTTAAGTTTTGTCATCACCAAAAAGGGGGAGAGATAATCAGTTTATCCCCATGGAATTTAAATTAATTACATATTTATTTTGGTGTATTAACAAAACTATAATAAGTTTAATCTAACATATTTTCTATGAGATTTGAGTACAGGAAATGAAACAAGAAATATCAAGCTAAATGGGTAAGTATTATTTACTCTATAGCAATGTAAGTTCAAAGCATGAAGTTTCTCTAAGACACATCGATTTTCTACATGCTTTAACGACTTCTTTCTCTATTATATCGACTTCAATAGATTCATAATGATTTCCTTACTATCATAAAAATTTCATACACATAAGGATTCGCTATATGTTCTATGGTTTTGGATATCATAACGATTTTAAGTGTCTGGGCGATTTCGAGAAAGCATAACCGATTCGCTAAGTGATCGCATCGATCTCACAACGATTCGCTAAGAAAGCATAACGATTTGCTTCCATAATGATTCGCTAAGTGATCGCATCGATCTCACAACGATTCGCTAAGAAAGCATAACGACTTGTTCATAACGATTTGCTCTCTCATCGATTTCTTAAGTGAGAATAACGATTTGCTCCTCACATCGATTTCTTAGTGAAACAACAATTTGCTCTCACATCGATTTCCTAAGTGAGAACAACGATTTGCTCTCACATCGATTTCTTAAGTGAGAACAACGATGTACTCTCAGATCGATTTCTTAAGTGATAACAACGATTTGCTCTCGCAACGATTGGTCTTCGCATTGATTTGATAGTGAGAACAACGATATGCCTCACATTGATTTCTTAAGTGAGGAGAACAACGATTTGCTCTCACAACGATTTCTTAAGTGAGAACAACGATTCGCTCTCACATCAATTTCTTAAGTGAAACAACGATTTGCCTATACCATCATAACAATTGGACCTTGTAACGATTCGATAGGTTACATAACGACTCAG
>JACBKR010006447.1:0-12416 GCA_014218235.1 Colocasia esculenta
CAATTGAGGTATTCTTTAATTTTTCGGACAAGTCATTTTCATCATCAATGTCACTAATTTCTTCCTTTTCAAGGAAGGGTTAGATTCATCAAAAATAACATGCACAGATTGTTCAATTAACAATGAGCGTTTATTGAAAACTCTATAACTTTTGGGTTTAGAAGTGTACCCCATAAAGTTGCCTTCATCTGATTTGGCATCTAACTTACCAATGTCCCTTTTTCCATTGTTGTGGATGAAGCAAGGACATCCAAATATTTTGAAGTGACTGATCTTAGGTTTCTTTCCCTTGTAGAGTTCATAAGCAGTCTTCTTCAGAATTGGCCTGATCATACCCTATTAATGATGTAGCTTGCAGTGTTGATGGCTTCGGCCCAAAAATATCTTGCAAGTCATATTCTAATAACATGTTCTTGCCATATCCAAAAGAGTTCTATCTTTCCTCTCAGCAATTCCATTCTGTTGATGTTCCTTGGTGCTGAGAAGTTGTGCTCAATTCCTTGGTCATCACAGAACCTAGCAAACTTTTCATTTTGAAATTCACACCATGATCTGATCGGATAGAGATAATGGTGAACTTCTGATCTTTCTGGACTTTCTTGCTGAAGCTGACAAAATTATCAAAGGTGTCATCTTTGTGCTCTAGAAAGGATACCCAAGTAAATCTGAGTAATCATCAACTATGACAAATCCAAAATTCTTTCCTCCAAGACTGGTAGTCCTCATTGGCCCAAATAGATCCATGTGAAGTAGTTCTACGGTTTGAGGTGGTCACTACTGTCTTTGATTTGAAAGAGTTCTTGGTGTGCTTTCCTCTTGCACAGGTCTGCAGATGCTCTCCATTTTTGTGTTGACCTTTGGCAGTCCTTCCACTAGATTTCTCTTTCTGAGCTTGTTCAATCCATCCAAACTGCAGTGGCCCAGTCTTCTGTGCCACAGCTCAGTGATTGATCTTTGCTGGCTGCCAAACAGACATCTTGTTCCTTCAGTCCTCAAGATAGAGTACATACAAATTTCTTTCTCTATATGCTTCAAAGATGACTGCTCCATCCTTTAATATGCTGCATTTTGATCTTGGAACTGAATCTGATGGCCTTTGTCACACAACTGGCTGATGCTAATGAGATTGTGCTTTAATCCTTTGACCAGCAACACATCTTCAATAACTGATTTTCCTTTGTTCTTCACGGACCCACTTCCTATCACTGTGCCTTTTCCATTATCTCCATAAGTAACTGTTCCTTCTTCAGCTGGAGATTGACGAAAAGCTTCTGGTTACCTGACATGTGTCTTGAGCATCCACTATCCAATTACCATTTGGATGCTCTTGATTTCCCTGAATTTAAACATTAAGTTTAGGTACCCAAGTTCTTTTGGGTCTGATGGGTTAGTATCATCAATTTCCCTTTTATTATCCAATTTTTGTTCTTAGTGGGACAGGTGCTTTACTGTGTCCCAGTTTATTACAATGATTGCAACAGGTTTTCTAGTTATTCTTTCAATTGGAGTGTATTTAAATTTTTGGTGTCTTTTGTCCTTTTCGGATATAAACTCAGGAGTTGCATAAGTATTAGGAAAGATTTTAGTTTCTTCATTTTCTGTGGGAGTGTAACCAAATCCATGTTTCTTCTTGTTTGATCTTTTAGCTCCTTTTATCATTAGAAGGGGTTTATTATTTGTGAACTTGTTTATAGTGCTTGTTAAGTGTTCATTTTCTTTAATTAGTCTTTCTATTTCTATTTTAAGTCACTTATGTTTCTGTTTTTCTAAGTGTGTTATTTTTCTGTTTTCTCTTTTAGATCTTCATATAATATTCATTTCTTCTTTATGTTCAATTATTTGCTTTTCAAGTTCTTCATTTTCTATTTTAGGTCTGAATTAGTGTTTTCTAAACAGATTACATTTTTCTTACTAACTTTAAGTAATTTAGATACTTCTTTATATTTATCATAAAGTTCATTAAAAGCACTTTCTAGATTATCAGAATCTGAATCATTACAGGAATCAAAGGAAGAGTCAGAAGTTACCTTGTCTTCGGTGTTGGCCATGAGAGCCAGGTGGCTTCTTCTCCATCACTGCTTGAGAGCTGACTCACTGTCTGAGTCACTGCTGTTCTCCCAAGCAGCTGCCATTGCCTTCTTTATACTTCTTGAATTTTTGAATATCCTTCTTCTTGTGATCATTCTTCTTAAGCATTGGACAATCTGCTTGATGTGTCCAGGCTTCTTGCATTCATAGCATATCACTTCTCCTTTCTTCGAATCCTTTACTTCTGGTTTTATGAAATCTTTATTTTTCTTAAAAAATCTTCTCCCAGACTGGAACTTCTTTTCTTTGCTAGAATTTTTGAAGTCTTCGAGACAGCATTGCTTCTTCATCATCACTGTCCTTACTGCTTTCACTGTTGTCTAGTGATTCTTTGATATATCTTCATTGGCCTTGAGAGCGTTTGATTGCTTCTTTCTGCTGGAGGATTCTCCTAATCTCTCCCATATTTATCTCATGAGCCATGAGGGATCCTATTAACTTCTCCAATGACATTAGTTTTAGATCATTGGCTTCCTCAATGGCTGTTACCTTTGGAGTCCATGAGGATGGCAGAGATCTGAGGATCTTCCTGACCATATCTGGTACATCATAGATTTTTCCTAATCAGCTAACCATTTGTGATATCTGTGAATCTACTAAACATTGGGTATGGATTCACCTGATTGCATCAGGAATCTTCATATGAGTCACAAGAATGTCGATTCTTGTCTCCTTTACCTTATCTGTCCCTTCATAGGTAATCCTGAGCTTTTCCCACATTTCCATTGCAGATTTGCAGGCTGAAACTCTGTTGAATTCTTTCTTGCTGAGGGCACAGCACAGAATGCTCTTGGCTTTGCAGTTTAAGGAGATTTTTTCTTCTGTCTTCATCTGTCCACTGAGCCTGCATTGGTGACTAGAGATCGCCTTCTTCTACAATGGACCTATCATGTAATCGTGGCTTGTAGAAAGTACTCCATTCTGTCTTCCAATAGAATATATCTTCTCCATCAAACAAGGAGGTCTGTTGACTGACTGGCCTTCGAAGTTACCTTGGGCTGCCATGGATCTTTACTCTTCAGATCGTTGGATCTTCTTCTTTGTCGAAGAGACTCGCTCTGATACCACTTGTTGCCCAGCTAGCTAGCCCAGAGGGGGGGTGAATGGGTTATAAAAATTAGATCTTAGATTGATACCTGTTCACTAAAAAGATTACACACAACTTAAACGAAGGTTAGAGTTAGAGGGAATGAAACAGCAAACGCACAAAACACAGCCACAAGACACAAGGATTTTATCCTGGTTCGGAACTCCTTTCTACAGGAGACCTGTGACGGACCGGGGTATTTATGCCCAATAAGGCTCCATATCCAGATCCGCCTCCCGCGAACGGACCGAAGTCTCGCAGGGTATCTCACACACTGTCCAGGAAGAGTATAAAAGACAAACCACAACAATATAACACAAGAAAGTACATGTGCTCATATCTGTTCACAAATTTGTACAACTGTCCCATTACATTAATACATGTCCAATTTAAAAGTACAACTACCTGGGGCATACCCCGAGGGAGCACAAGCTCACACAACGTTAACTACTACACAACTGCTGGTGGTACAAGTCTGTCACAAATACCGCTGCAAGCTAAACACACGGCAAGCCTTGAAAAGAACTATAGGGGAGTGAGCCTCAACAAGTCACTGGCTCAGTAGGGGCTACCCAAAACAACACTGTAACCACAGACACCTCAACCCCAATGGGTCTCACTGGCAACAACATAGCCAACCATTTCATGCTCACATCATTACAATAATACAATTGAACATGCTCATGATAATAAACATAAAGTCCTCAGAAGAAAAGTAGGACTACAGGACTAATATAACATTAGTCAACCCAACTACTAATGTAGCAACCTGAATTGTTACGAAAAATAAAAATTAAATAAAGAATTTAAAACC
Source organism: Colocasia esculenta (assembly GCA_014218235.1). Lineage (NCBI taxonomy): Eukaryota > Viridiplantae > Streptophyta > Magnoliopsida > Alismatales > Araceae > Colocasia > Colocasia esculenta. The sequence goes on from JACBKR010006447.1 coordinate 3,990, forward strand.
TAGCTAAATGGATATTTAAATAGAGCATTAAATAAAACCCATTAGATGGAAAAGAGTAATGGGCTTTGCTTATGGATCTTCTAGAAATTATTGGGTCAAAAATAAGAATTTATAAAGAGAATAATAGGAAAATACCCTAAATTCGTAACTAAATTATTACCTAAATAGAAAAGGGGTATTTAATGCATTAAAAAGTAATTAGAGTAGGAGTTGGATTCCTAAACCTACCCTATATGGTTTAGCACGAATTTAGATCTCTTCCTAGTCTAAATAGAGATTGGAAAGCAAGGAAGGAAGGAGGAAGTAAGGAAATTTCGGAGTTAAAGAGGAATTAGAGTCCTATTAGGAAATAGAAAGAGGAGAAGCTTAAATACTCTCCTAAAACCCTCTTGGCCAACCCTAGCTCGTGCCAAGGGATCCTGGATCAGAAGGAGAGGCCAAGGAGGAGGAGATTTCGTGGGAAGAAGAAGCTTCAAGCTCTCAACCCGTTCTTCAAGTTCTAGCCCTAGAAGAGGAAATCGAGTCAAGGTAGGCATTCTCACAAGCACAAATCCTAAAATTTCGTCTGTAGATTGTTCCATACTCAGGAACAAAACCCTCAAATTTCAATTTTCCATCGAGCCAATATTTTCTTCTTGAATTTAGAAGTTCTGCAACTCTTTGACCCCGAGCCCTCTTCTTAATCTTGATCTCTATGTAGACTTGATCCCATGCTACGAAAGTTTTACTGTAGATACTTCATGTTGTTAGGGATCATTTGCCCTAAAAAGCCTAAATTTCATCGAGCATGTTGCCCGAATTAAATCAGTCTTGCTCTCTATGTCATGTTCTATGTTACTCGTCCTTGTCCATTCTCAAACCATGCTTTCTCTCTAATTCCAATTTACTGGAAGTACTCTTACATGTCTAGTTTAATTTGCAACTGGTTTCATAATTTTTCGTTGACTATACAATTAGTTATGATTTTTCTGAACTCCCTGTGTCAAAAGGGCAAGTCTCTGACCGCAATCCAAGACAGAGCAGAACTCTGTCAGACCCAGGCGCGACCTGAGAACGCGACTGCCCGACATGTCGCTTTCAAGCCCGTCGCGACGCCCTTCTTGTCGCGTTCTGAACGCGACAGGACACCCGTCGCGTTCTGGCCGCCTGAGCAAGACCGCTCTGTCGCTACCCTTACATGACCCTGTCCCGTTCACCAGGCCGTAGCGACAGTACCCATGTCGCGATCTGCCTACCCTGTCGCATTCCTTACAGGCCTATGTCGCTTCTCAGAGTTTTTGCAGAAAAACCATGAAAAATATTTTTGTCGCTTTCTAAATAATCCTTACGCTTCTTACCGTTATACCCCCAGTAAAAACCCTACTTAAAAATGGTGCTATATTGAATGATTTAAAATACATGTTCACGACTTATTTCTATCTATGATTTTTCTTGCACTTGCACACACTTGAACCATCCATATATGGCTGAATCTTGCAGAAAATATCTCATAATGTATTGGTAATTTATTGAAATGAAGTACATTAATTTCCCTATTTTGAAAGGACTTGTATTTTTTTCTCGCGTTGTTATGTACCGATATCGACGCTCCACTGTCCTAGAATTCCTCTAGAACGTCGAGCACCTGTTTTATATACACACTTTACTTGGCTTGTGGTGAACTCTCCGTCGGATATCCTTTCGCCGGACTAGTGAACTCTTGCACAAGGCCTCCGTAAGTCTCCTCTGATCATGGATTCCCACATGGTCGACGACCGGTTGTACCCTAATACCTATGATACCCTTTAGGGATCTATATGATCCAAACGGCTATTAGAGATTCACTCTCGTCTTAAATCACGCCGGACCTCTGGACCTGTGCATAACAAGGCCAGTGGTAGGGTCGTGAGTTCCACCTGACTGCCAAACCAGTGCGCGTGTTGTGCAACTGTTACTATCGCCTGATTACTCGACGTATTACGTGCAATGTCCACTAGCTCTCATCTATACTCTACTCGCTCACCTATTCACGTTCTTCTACTAGCTCATCTATTCATCTAGTGCTCTTATCTAATTCTTGGTACTCTATACTGGCCATTGACTGATTGTCTAAAGATAACAATATAACCAATGCTTGGCATATATAAAGGGCCCGATCTGGTCCTGGGATGTGCGCCCGAAAGTGCTAGTGCCCATGGGAGTTAAATGATCAGAGTGTTTGGCATTACACTCAAGTGCTATCTATCTCGACTATCTATATGACAATCAAAACACAAAACGTGCTATACTCTCTCGATGTCTAGAATGACAAACAAGTGCTATACTCGTCGTGCTATTACTATACTTGTGCTAGTTGTGCTATGGCCATCCGCTATTCGTGCTATACTCTATACTTGTGCTACTTTGAAACTATACTCGCTCTCTGCTATTGTGCTATCTCTTGCTATATTTTGACTCTCTTGTACCTGCTATCTTTAGATACTCTGCCATTAAATGCATTAATTAATTAAAGCCTGCTTGAGCCTGAGATTAAGTCCTACTGGGCGTTATCGCTCACCCTATGTTATTTGATGTTGTGTTCTCAGGTGAGACCGAGGATGACACATACACTCACGAGGAAGGGAATGACCAAGAGTGAAGCCAGGAGTACCCTCGAGTCATTATGTTATCTTAGAGTTGTAGTTAGTCCTTTCCTTTTATTGCAATGTAATTGGGCCCTATAGATTGGCTCTGATATTAGTGGTTGTAACTAGACATTGGAAATTATTAATGAGAAAGATTTGCTTTAGTATTATTCAATGTGCAATGGTTTGATGTCTAGTATACGCTCTATACTTTTCTTGCAACTGCCTTCGCGCTCCGATATTCCGCGTTGGGGCGTGACAACTAATTGCCTAAACCACAATCTCACTGGCACACTGCTACAACACTATTTGCCTAAGCTATAAGCCACATAGGCAAGTCACTGCCTAAGCTGCAAGCTTCACAGGCAAACCTCAAACACTTGAGTAACAGGACTGCTAACAAAGAGCTGGTCCTTTATACTCCAAACCTCACTACGTCGGAAACTACACACAAGGCAATAGGACTAGCTACCAAGAAGCCAATCCATAATACACTAAAACTATAATTGGATTCATACCCAAGAAGAGTAAAACTACAAGAGGAAGGTCTCACACGGCCTCCACGAAGCACAGCTCTACTAAACCACAATATGCTAGGCTACAAGCCTCATCGGCAAATTACCCACAAAGGTAACATAATTAATATCACAAACTAATCCCAATAACTTATAACCAAAGATCTTCTTAAACAGATAGGATACAACAAGTGGCAGGTCAAACCACAGACCTCCACAACACACAAGTACCCGGAAAGGTTAGTACACAATGTACCACCATAAAACTACAAGGTAACCCACGAAGAGAACAAGTACCTACTACTCTGAGGTACCACAACACCAACATCCAACTAGGGTACAAGAAGGTGGTAAACACCACACTGAACCACATTATATATACCTTTATTTAGGCATAATATTACAAGTAAAACCTCAACCGGCAAGTTACACAAACCACAACTCAGTCACAACTGTGCCAACACCAGGCCAAACCTCGAACTGGTCAAACCTCGACCACGAGTCACAAACTCACGAACCACGACAGTAGCAAAGCACGAGTCGGAAGGAACGACGCCACCACACGGGAACGTTCCTGGCTGATCAGCCAGTATCCAACCCGGACAAGACAACACAAGAACAACCTCTCAGCCTCGCAGTCACGGACGAAAGGTCCAACTGCCGCTCCACGAGAACAAGCAAACAACTGTGGAGACCAACCAACACCACACCTGCAGACCACACTACAGGCCCATGCCTGGCACCTCTAGAGTCTCTGGCCGGCACTCTAAAGTGAGGCACTGGAAAATAGGACTAGCTGGGGACCAGTGTCGACTACTGGTGTCCGTACCCCCAACTACGAGCGCGCTACAAGCGACTACACACCCACACACAAGCCGCTGCCCTACTGTCGTCTTTCCCTCAGCCGGACGTACAACTCAAGCACAGGAGTGAGGGGTCCAGGAAGACGACACAGGCCTCACAGTACAACACAAGTACCGGGACAAACCCGAGCACAACAAACACACGTGCCTGGCTCACAAAGAACCTGGGTACCCGACTAGAGAGGCATTCCGGAATAGGCGCCGGACCACCACACTCGGCTAGCACAAACCACGATACTTACCATATAGCCTTTACTTATAATTCACAATATACAAGTGTTAGGATTAGCTTAACATCGGTCACCTGTGACCCCAAGCTATCCCACACTAACACATGCTGAACCACAAACTTGCCTATCATCAGTCCCTCATGACCTCCATGGCTACACACACCACTTAATACATAAGTCCATAAATATTATTCGAAAACAACAACGGACCAGGGCTAAGTCGACACATGACCTTCACTGCCCAAACACTACAAAGTCATGACTAGGCTCACACAGGAACCTCACTGCCCAGTTACTACGACAAAACATAAGAATTACATTACAACAAAGTGTGTAGTATGCACACATCCAAACCACGTAGACAACGCGTGTATAATACACCAACCAGGTGCACCACACGTCAGTCACGTAAACAGCATGTCCAACACATGGACAACATACTCACAAACTTAAACCACTACGTACATTACACAACATTCACGTAAAACATGCCCATTACATGAGCAGTATGCTCCAAGAGCATAACAAGTGCACTGACTCACACCGGTCATCGCCATGCACACACAAACACGTAATATTCATAACCAGAAAAGTTACGTGAACCACACTGCATGGATACATGCACAAGTTGGCGGCAACATCGACTGCCGCTTAAAAGAAATAGACGGCAAGCGATCTAGCCGTTTATATCTTGGCTGATGAGCTTGGCGACAAGCGATGTTGACGCCAAGTTCTCCGGCCTTAAACCCTGCAGAAACCCTAATCCGGCTCTACAGATTTCCCAACCATTTAAACTACAGAAAAACATATAAAAGCAGTTCCTTTAACATACCAGAACCCGAAACAACCCATTACAACATGCTTCATTCGCTAAATTACTCAAACCACCCATTAACCCACATGGTGCAACTTAATCTGAAAATACAATAAAATGCTGGTTCAAGTAGTTAAGTCGTATTTTAATGTTTCTATCGAACTAACTGAGTTCGTCCCCTACCTCAGAAACGCAATTAAACTCCCGAAGAACCTTGAATCACGCCGAAACCCGAGAAACGCCCCACGAACACCGCGCTCCAATCCGTCATTCCCCCCCGATCTGCAGCTACCCGCACACCACAGCCTTCCCACGAGCTCCCGCCAACCGCCAAAACTCGCGAAGAAACTCAAGGGTGAAGGTGGGGGAAGAGGAAGGGAGAGAGAGAGGAAAGAATAGGGCTCGGGTTTGCCATAAAAACCAGGCATGTCAAATTAACGTCAACCTTGGGCCGTTTAACCAGACCGCCACAACTAGACGTCCACAAATCTTGATGCCAAGTTCAACATCGACGTCCTTATCGATGGACGCCAACACACTGCTGGTGTCCAGCAAGCTAACCACCACCACAACCCAAGACCAAACCCGGTAAGGATCTAATAAGAAACACACAACACTAATGGGCTCACATTGGCCACCAACCCACTAAACCTGGATCCACGGGGATCCGGAAAACGCGCGACGTTACATTATTATCACCTAAAAACAAAATGTCGTCCTCGACATATAAAATAATTCACAATAACCAATTATCACCTAAAAACAAATAAAGCCGAACACAGAACAAGTAGGATACTCTTTCTCTGCTTCAGCCTTTCAATTCATCTCACAATTACTCTGTTCTGTCAATTCCATTGCCTTTCTTTAGCTTTTCAATTGTAGGCGATTCTACCTTGCCAATGGCGCTTTATCTCCTTGGACTGAACCTGCTTCCACAATTTTTGGCTATGTTTGCAACATTTCTTTTGAGACCACTTTACCTTCTCAATATCTTACACTGTAACATTCTTTCATACTACCATTTTCTTTTTCCATTTTTCACTGCTTGTTGTTATCCTGCCTCTCTGCATTTACATTCACAACTGATACCTCTTCAAAGAAAACCAATCACCATCTTTGATTTTTTTGTCCTTTCATATTATTCTGCTCATACCGCTTTAAGTCAATCTTTGATTAAAAACCATAATAAACTCTTTCCTTTATTCTGCTGCTCAAAACTTACATTTCTCTTTATTCAAACAAACTTAAACAATCTCTGAATATTAAATCTTTCTTTGCTTCCGCTTTCCGCTTGCTGCGCTACTCTGATCACACTGATCACTTTTTGCAAATATTTCACAATTTCCGTTCACATATACTTTCAATTGTTTCTTCTAGCTTCAACTGCTTCTCAAATCATTTTATTCAATTATTCATGCTTAAGAAATTACTGCAATTTTGTTCTGCCAATCGCTATTGACATATTATACTCTTCATATATCCTTCCTGCTTTACTGACATTCTTTGGCTAATTTCCAATAATTCTGGGCATAAACTTTCCAAATATTCTTATCAATCTGCTCCAGCATTTAACCCTGAAATATCTTAATAACATTCATTTCTGCTCAATTGAATCATTTTTTTGCACCAACATGCAAACTCTAACTGACATTTCCTGACTCATTTGACTTTATTCACATCATCATTGCTAAATTCTTCCTTTCTCTAATCCATATTTTTTCTGCAAAATACCTTTCTTATTTCATTAAATGTCTTTCTGAAAATTTCTCATAATCTGCCATTCATCACTAAATATTCCTCTTGTGCAATTCTCAGAAAATCTCATTGCACACTAATCCTTCTTTTCTCTCTTTCTTTATTCAACTGATCATTTCTATACATATTTATACAAATCTTCATATCACACTTTCTGTTACCATCATTATTCATAACAACTTTTCTCAATTCCCTACCTCAGGTACACTTAATCATCACTATCTTTTATGTACTGATACCTCTTTTAAAAGCTGATATGCTTTACTTAATCATCAACTCTTCATAACACTAATCACATTCTCATCCACAATGTTTCTTATATCATCTGACTCAGATCTTTATGCCACAATACATTGCTGAGGTTCTCAACTGCACTTATCACACACACATTGACCTGTTCCTTATCACCTTGTTACCATACACCTATCTCTGCCAATTTCTATCTCATTATAACTTAACTTACTGAATTCCATATCCACACTTGTTAATCTCTTCAATTCCTTTAACTGCGAATCTTTAACAACCAAACTGATCTATCACAGAAACACTCTATACTTGTTCTCTGCTAACTCTGCACTTTATTAACATAAAACAGGATATCCTTCTCAAGGCACTACTACATTTCTCCTCTAATCTCTGCAACTAAAAACCTTTAAATACTATACTTTAACTGCTTTAACTGCACTAGTGCCAAAATGCTATCATACAACTTATGCACTACCACGTTGTGCACAACAACTGCTCCAACTGCCAATTTAACAAACAAAACACACGGTTTACGTGCCAATAGCTCACGTAAAAACTACTTTATAACACACAAAACCGCAGACTTACTACCAGCAGTGAACATTAATCCATGTATTGCGATATTGTACTCTCAATGTCTTTTTCATATTCTAACTGGACATTGCTCTGATCCACTATGACGGACCGGGTATTTATGCCCAATAAGGCTCCATATCCAGATCCGCCTCCCGCGAACGACCGAAGTCTCGCAAGGGATTCTCACACACGTGTCCAGGAAGAGTATAAAACCAACCACACATATAAGACACAAGAAAGTACATGTGCTCATATCTGTTCACAAATTTGTACAACTGTCACATTACTTAATACATGTCCATTTAAAAGTACAACTACCTGGGGCATACCCCGAGGGAGCACAAGCTCACACAACGTTAACTACTACACAACTGCTGGTGGTACAAGTCTGTCACAATACCGCTGCAAGCTAAACACACGGCAAGCCCTGAAAAGAACTATAGGGGAGTGAGCCTCAACAGTCACTGGCTCAGTAGGGCTACCCAAACAACACTGTAACCACAGACACCGCAACCCCAATGGGTCTCACTGGCAACAACAATAGTCAAACCATTTCATGCTCACATCATTACAATAAATAACAATTGAACATGCTCATGATAATAAACATAAAGTCCTCAGAAGAAAGTAGGACTACAGGACTAACATAATATCATTAGTCACCCAACTACTAAAGTGCCTAAACCACATCTCACTGGCACACTGCTACAACAACTAGTTGCCTAAGCTATAAGCCCATAGGCAAGTCACTGCCTAAGCTGCAAGCTTCACAGGCAACCTCAAACACTTGAGTAACAGGACTGCTTCAAAGAGCTGGTCCTTTAT
>JACBKR010006449.1:0-12413 GCA_014218235.1 Colocasia esculenta
TTCCTGTACGGCGCCCGGATTCCCTCCCGAAGGGCGACAGCGGCTCCCGATGCGCACGGATTCCGACACGCCTTCGGTGTAACGGCCATAACTTTCGCCCGGGCATCGGAATCGCTTATATGGACCACTTTTTGGAATCGGCACTCAGAGGCGCTCGTCGTCGTCAATTGCCGAGGCGATTCGGACGCCGTTTTCGAGTCGAAAATCAATCGTTTCGGCCACCAAAATTTCGATTCCTGCCGGCGATTCACGTTTTTTTGCCGCGACGTCTCCTGATCACACGGCTCCTCTGAGGTCGAAGGTCGCGTTTTTTCAGAATCGGCCTTCTCGGCGGTCGAAGGTCGCCGTCGACGCGGCCCGACGGCTCCTACCCCGTCGTAAACGGCGTCGTAAACGATGTGCGCGGGAAAAGGCCGATTTCGCCACCCCTGACGGATTGCTCCCACACCTTCTACGGGGGAAGAAATGGGCATAACTTTCCGCCGGGTATCAGAATCGCTTATGTGACCACTCTTCGGAATCGTCTCTCCGATTGGTCGAGAAGACGGCAGTCTCGGTGAATTCCGACCCCGGCTCCCGAAATGCCACCTCGGGGCGTGTGTACTAGTACACGATTTTCGCACCACTTCGGTAAAACGTGGATATTTCCTCGCCCGGTGATCGGAACCGCCCGCGAGGGCCCAATTCCGAATCTGCACTCCGACCCGGTCGGCCCTGGGCCAGACTCTCAGAGATTTCCGGTCCGCGCCCGGATTCCGCTCCCAGAGGGCGGCAGCGGCTCCGATGCGCACGGATTCCGACACGCCTTCGGTAAAACGGACATAACTTTCCGCTGGCATCGGAATCGCTTATATGACCACTTTTTGGAATCGGCACTCAGAGGCGCTCGTCGTCGTGAACTGACCGAGGCGATCGGACGCCGTTTTCGAGTCGAAAATCAATCGTTTCGGGTACCAAAATTTCGATTCTTGCCGGCGATTCACGTTTTTTTGCCGCGACGTCTCCTGGATCACACGGCTCCTCTGAGGTCGAAGGTCGCATTTTTATCGGCCCTTCTCGGTCGGTCGAGGTCGCCGTCGACGCGGCCCGACGGCTCTACCCCCGTCGTAAACGAGTGCGCGGGAAAATGGCCGATTTCGCCACCCCTGACGGATTGCTCCCACACCTTCTACGGAAGAAATGGGCATAACTTTCCGCCCGGGTATCAGAATCGCTTATGTGACCACTCTTCGGAATCGTCTCTCCGAGTTGGTCGAGAAGACGCCAGTCTCGTGAAATTCCGACCCCGGCGCCCGAAATGCCACCTCGGGGCGTGTGTACTAGTACACCGATTTTCTCACCACTTCGGTAAAACGTGGATATTTCCTCGCCCGGTGATCGGAACCGCCCGCGAGGCCCCAATTCCGAATCGGGACTCCGACACGATCGGCCCTGGGCTGGACTCAGAGATTTCCTGTACGGCGCCCGGATTCCACTCGGCAGCGCTCCGATGCGCACGGATTCCGACACGCCTTCGGTAAAACGGCCATAACTTTCCGCCCGGGCATCGGAATCGCTTATATGAAAACTTTTTGGAATCGGCACTCAGAGGCGCTCGTCGCGTCGATTGCCGAGGCGATCGGACGCCGTTTTCGAGTCGAAAATCAATCGTTTCGGCCACCAAATTTGATTCTGACGGCGATTCACGTTTTTTTGCCGCGACGTCTCTTGGATCACACGGCTCCTCTGAGGTCGAAGGTCGCATTTTTATTAGAATCGGCCCTTCTCGGAGGTCGAAGGTCGCCGTCGACGCGGCCTGACGGCTCCTACCCCGTCGTAAACGAGTGCGCGGGAAAATGACCGATTTCGCCACCCCGACGGATTGCTCCCACCCCTTTACGGAAGAAATGGGCATAACTTTCCGCCCGAGTATCAGAATCGCTTATGTGACCACTCTTCGGAATCGTCTCTCCGAGTTGGTCGAGAAGACGCCAGTCTGTGAAATTCCGACCCCGGCGCCCGAAATGCCACCTCGGGGAGTGTGTACTAGTACACCGATTTTCTCACGACTTCGGTAAAACGTGGATATTCCTCGCCGGTGATCGGAACCGCCCGCGAGGCCCCAATTCCGAATCTGCACTCCGACCCGGTCGGCCCTGGAACGGACTCGGAGATTTCCGAGTCCGCCGCCCGGATTCTACTCCGGAGGCGGGCGCAGCGGCTCCCGATGCGCACGGATTCTGACACGCCTTCGGTAAAACGGCCATAACTTTCCGCCCGGGCATCGGAATCGCTTATATGACCACTTTTTGGAATCGGCACTCAGAGGCGCTCGTCGTTGTTGATTGCCGAGGCGATCGGACGCCGTTTTCGAGTCGAAAATCAATCGTTTCGGCCACCAAAATTTCAATTCCTGCCGGCGATTCACGTTTTTTTGCCGCGACGTCTCCTGGATCACACGGCTCCTCTGAGGTCGAAGGTCGCGTTTTTTTCAGAATCGGCCCTTCTCGGCGGTCGAAGGTCGCCGTCGACGCGGCCCGACGGCTCCTACCCCTGTCGTAAACGAGTGCGCGGGAAAATGGCCGATTTCGCCACCCCTGGCGGATTGCTCCCACCCCTTCTTCGGAAGAAATGGGCATAACTTTCCGCCCGGGTATCAGAATCGCTTATGTGACCACTCTTCGGAATCGTCTCTCCGAGCCGGTCGAAGAAGACGCCAGTCTCGTAATTTTGAGCCCGGCGCCGAAATGCCACCTCGGGGCGTGTGTACTAGTACACCGATTTTCTCACCACTTCGGTAAAACGTGGATATTTCCTCGCCCGGTGATCGGAACGCCCGCGAGGCCCCAATCCCGAATCGGGACTCCGACCCGGTCGGCCCTGGGCTGGACTCGGAGATTTCCTGTACGGCGCCCGGATTCCGCCCGGAGGGCGGCAGCGGCTCCCGATGCGCGCACGGATTCTGACACGCCTTCGGTAAAACGGCCATAACTTCCGCCCGGGCATCGGAATCGCTTATATGACAACTTTTTGGAATCGGCACTCAGAGGCGCTCGTCGCTGTCGATTGCCGAGGCGATCGGACGCCGTTTTCGAGTCGAAAATCAATCGTTTCGGCCACCAAAATTTCGATTCTTGCCGGTGATTCACGTTTTTTTGCCGCGACGTCTCCTGGATCACACGGCTCCTCTGAGGTCGAAGGTCGCATTTTTATCAGAATCGGCCCTTCTCGGCGGTCGAAGGTCGCCGTCGACGCGGCCCGACGGCTCCTACCCGCGTCGTAAACGATGTGGCGTGCGCGGGAAAATGGCCGATTTCGCCACCCCTGGCGGATTGCTCCCACCCCTTTTCGGAAGAAATGGCATAACTTCCGCCCGGGTATCAGAATCGCTTATGTGACCACTCTTCGGAATCGTCTCTCTGAGCCGGTCGAGAAGACGCCAGTCTCGTAAAATTTTGAGCCCGGCGCCCGAAATGCCACCTCGGGGCGTGTGTACTAGTACACCGATTTTCTCACCACTTCGGTAAAACGTGGATATTTCCTCGCCGGTGATCGGAACCACCCGCGAGGCCCCAATTCCGAATCTGCACTCCGACCCGGTCGGCCCTGGGAAGGACTCGGAGATTTCGGTCCGCCGCCCGGATTCCGCTCCCGGAGGGCGGCAGCGGCTCCCGATGCGCACTGATTCCGACACGCCTTCGGTAAAACGGTCATAACTTTCCGCCCGGGCATCGGAATCGCTTATATGACCACTTTTTGGAATCGGCACTCAGAGGCGCTCGTCGTCATCAATTGCCGAGGCGATCGGACGCCGTTTTCGAGTCGAAAATCAATCGTTTCGGCCACCAAATTTTTGATTCTTTCCGGCGATTCACATTTTTTTGCCGCGACGTCTCCTGGATCACACGGCTCCTCTGAGGTCGAAGGTCGCATTTTTTTCAGAATCAGCCCTTCTCGGCGGTCGAAGGTCGCCGTCGACGCGGCCTGACGGCTCCTACCCGCGTCGTAAACGAGTGCGCGGGAAAATGGCCGATTTCGCCACCCCTGACGGATTGCTCCCACCCCTTCTACGGAAGAAATGGGCATAACTTTCCGCCCGGGTATCAGAATCGCTTATGTGACCACTCTTCGGAATCGTCTCTCCGAGTTGGTCGAGAAGACGCCAGTCTCGTGAAATTCCGACCCCGGCGCCCGAAATGCCACCTCGGGGCGTGTGTACTAGTACACCGATTTTCTCACCACTTCGGTAAAACGTGGATATTTCCTCGCCCGGTGATCGGAACCGCCCGCGAGGCCCCAATTCCGAATCGGGACTCCGACCCGGTCGGCCCTGGGCTGGACTCGGAGATTTCCTGTACGGCGCCCGGATTCCACTCCCGGAGGGCGGCAGCGGCTCCCGATGCGCACGGATTCCGACACGCCTTCGGTAAAACGGCCATAACTTTCCGCCCGGGCATCGGAATCGCTTATATGACCACTTTTTGGAATCGGCACTCAGAGGCGCTCGTTGTCAAAATTTTGCCGAGGCGATCGGACGCCGTTTTCGAGTCGACAATCAATCGTTTCGGCCACCAAATTTTTATTCTTGCCGGCGATTTTTTTGCCGCGACGTCTCCTGGATCACACGGCTCCTTGAGGTCGAAGGTCGCATTTTTTTCAGAATCAGCCCTTCTCGGCGGTCGAAGGTCGCCGTCGACGCGGCCTGACGGCTCCTACCCGCGTCGAAAACGAGTGCGCGGGAAAATGGCCGATTTCGCCACCCCTGACGGATTGCTCCCACCCCTTCTACGGAAGAAATGGGCATAACTTTCCGCCCGGGTATCAGAATCGCTTATGTGACCACTCTTCGGAATCGTCTCTCCGAGTTGGTCGAGAAGACGCCAGTCTCGTAAAATTTTGAGCCCGGCGCCCGAAATGCCACCTCGGGGCGTGTGTACTAGTACACGATTTTCTCACCACTTCGGTAAAACGTGGATATTTCCTCGCCGGTGATCGGAACACCCGCGAGGCCCCAATTCCGAATCTGCACTCCGACCCGGTCGGCCCGGGAAGGACTCGGAGATTTCCGGTCCGCCGCCCGGATTCCGCTCCCGGAGGGCGGCAGCGGCTCCCGATGCGCACGGATTCCGACACGCCTTCGGTAAAACGGCCAAACTTTCCGCCCGGGCATCGAATCGCTTATATGACCACTTTTTGGAATCGGCACTCAGAGGCGCTCGTTGTCATCTATTGCCGAGGCGATCGGACGCCGTTTTCGAGTCGAAAATCAATCGTTTCGGCCACCAAAATTTGATTCTTGCCGGCGATTCACATTTTTTGCCGCGACGTCTCCTGGATCACATGGCTCCTCTGAGGTCGAAGGTCGCATTTTTTTTCAGAATCAGCCCTCTCGGCGGTCGAAGGTCGCCGTCGACGCGGCCTGACGGCTCCTACCCGCGTCGTAAACGAACGTGTTGCGTGCGGGAAAATGGCCGATTTCGCCACCCCTGACGGATTGCTCCCACCCCTTCTACGGAAGAAATGGGCATAACTTTCCGCCCGGGTATCAGAATCGCTTATGTGACCACTCTTCGGAATCGTCTCTCCGAGTGGTCGAGAAGACGCCAGTCTCGTGAAATTCCGACCCCGGCGCCCGAAATGCCACCTCGGGGCGTGTGTACTAGTACACCGATTTTCTCACCACTTCAGTAAAACGTGGATTTCCTCGCCCGGTGATCGGAACCGCCCGCGAGGCCCCAATTCCGAATCGGCACTCCGACCCGGTCGGCCCTGGGCTGGACTCGGAGATTTCCTGTACGGCGCCCGGATTCCACTCCCGGAGGGCGGCAGCGGCTCCCGATGCGCACGGATTCCGACACGCCTTCGGTAAAACGGCCATAACTTTTCGACCGGGCATCGGAATCGCTTATATGACAACTTTTTGTAATCGGCACTCAGAGGCGCTCGTCGCCGTCAATTGCCGAGGCGATCGGACGCCGTTTTCGAGTCGAAAATCAATCGTTTCGGCCACCAAATTTTGGATTCTTGCCGGCGATTCACGTTTTTTTGCCGCGACGTCTCTTGGATCACACGGCTCCTCTGAGGTCGAAGGTCGCATTTTTATCAGAATCGGCCCTTCTCGGCTGTCGAAGGTCGCGTCGACGCGGCCTGACGGCTCCTACCCGCGTCGTAAACGATGTGTGTGCGCGGGAAAATGGCCGATTTCGCACCCGTGACGGATTGCTCCCACCCTTCTACGGAAGAAATGGGCATAACTTTCGCCCGGGTATCAGAATCGCTTATGTGACCACTCTTCGGAATCGTCTCTTCGAGTTGGTCGAGAAGACGCCAGTCTCGTGAAATTCCGAACTCGGCGCCCGAAATGCCACCTCGGGGCGTGTGTACTAGTACACCGATTTTCTCACCACTTCGGTAAAACGTGGATATTTCCTCGCCGGTGATCGGAAACCGCCCGCGAGGCCCCAATTCCGAATCTGCACTCCGACCCGGTCGGCCCTGGGCCAGACTGGGAGATTCCGGTCCGCCGCCCGTATTCCGCTCCCCCGAGGGCGGCAGCGGCTCCCGATGCGCACGGATTTCGACACGCCTTCTGTAAAATGGACATAACTTTCCGCCTGGGCATCGGAATCGCTTATATGACCACTTTTTGGAATCGGCACTCAGAGGCGCTCGTCGTCGTCGATTACCGAGGCGATCGAACTACGTTTTCGAGTCGAAAATCAATCGTTTCAGCCACCAAAATTTCGATTCTTGCCGGCGATTCACGTTTTTTTGCCGCGACGTCTCCTGGATCACACGGCTCCTCTGAGGTCGAAGGTCGCATTTTATCGGACCTTCTCGGCGGTCGAAGGTCGCCGTCGACGCGGCCCGACGGCTCCTACCCCCGTCGTAAACGAGTGCGCGGGAAAATGGCCGATTTCGCCACCCCTGACGGATTGCTCCCACACCTTCTACGGAAGAAATGGGCATAACTTTCCGCCCGGGTATCAGAATCGCTTATGTGACCACTCTTCGGAATCGTCTCTCCGAGTTGGTCGAGAAGACGCCAGTCTCGTGAAATTCCGACCCCGGCGCCCGAAATGCCACCTCGGGGCGTGTGTACTAGTACACCGATTTTCTCACCACTTCGGTAAAACGTGGATATTTCCTCGCCGGTGATCGGAACCGCCGCGAGGCCCCAATTACGATCGGGACTCCGACCCGGTCGGCCCTGGGCTGGACTCAGAGATTTCCTGTACGGCGCCCGGATTCCACTCGGCAGCGGCTCCCGATGCGCACGGATTCCGACACGCCTTCGGTAAAACGACCATTACTTTCCGCCCGGGCATCGGAATCGCTTATATGAAAACTTTTTGGAATCGGCACTCAGAGGCGCTCGTCGCCGTCGATTGCCGAGGCGATCGGACGCCGTTTTCGAGTCAAAAATCAATCGTTTCGGCCACCAAATTTTTGATTCTTGCCGGCGATTCACGTTTTTTTGCCGCGACGTCTCTTGGATCACACGGCTCCTCTGAGGTCGAAGGTCGCATTTTTATCAGAATCGGCCCTTCTCGGAGGTCGAAGGTCGCCGTCGACGCGGCCTGACGGCTCCTACCGAGTCGTAAACGAGGTGCGCGGGAAAATGGCCGATTTCGCCACCCCTGACGGAATGCTCCCACCCCTTCTACGGAAGAATGGGCATACATAACTTCCGCCCGGGTATCAGAATCGCTTATGTGACCACTCTTCGGAATCGTCTCTCCGATGGTCGAGAAGACGCCAGTCTCGTGAAATTCCGACCCGGGCGCCCGAAATGCCACCTCGGGGCGTGTGTACTAGTACACCGATTTTCTCACCACTTCGGAAAACGTAGATATTTCCTCGCCCAGTGATCGGAACCGCCCGCGAGCCCCCAATTCTGAATCTGCACTCCGACCCGGTCGGCCCTGGGCCGGACTCGGAGATTTCCGAGTCCGCCGCCCGGATTCTACTCCCAGAGGGCGGCAGCGGCTCCCGATGCGCACGGATTCCGACACGCCTTCGGTAAAACGGCCATAACTTTCCGCCCGGGCATCGGAATCGCTTATATGACCACTTTTTGGAATCGGCACTCAGAGGCGCTCATCGTCGTCGGTTGCCGAGGCGATCGGACGCCGTTTTCGAGTCGAAAATCAATCGTTTCGGCCACCAAAATTTCAATTCCTGCCGGCGATTCACGTTTTTTTGCCGCGACGTCTCCTGGATCACACGGCTCCTCTGAGGTCGAAGGTCGCATTTTTTTCAGAATCGGCCCTTCTCGGCGGTCGAAGGTCGCCGTCGACGCGGCCCGACGGCTCCTACCCCTGTCGTAAACGAGTGCGCGGGGAAATGGCCGATTTCGCCACCCCTGACGGATTGCTCCCACCCCTTCTACGGAAGAAATTGGGCATAACTTTCTGCCCGGGTATCAGAATCGCTTATGTGACCACTCTTCGGAATCGTCTCTCCGAGTTGGTCGAGAAGACGCCAGTCCCGTCAAATTCCGACCCCGGTGCCCGAAATGCCACCTCGGGGCGTGTGTTCTAGTACACCGATTTTCTCACCACTTCGGTAAAATGTGGATATTTCCTCGCCCGGTGATCGGAACCGCCCGCGAGGCCCCAATTCTGAATCTGCACTCCGACCCGGTCGGCCCTGGGCGGACTCGGAGATTTCCGAGTCCGCCGCCCGGATTTACTCCCGGAGGGCGGCAGCGGCTCCCGATGCGCACGGATTCTGACACGCCTTCGGTTAAAACGGCCATAACTTTCCGCCCGGCATCGGAATCGCTTATATGACAACTTTTTGGAATCGGCACTCAGAGGCGCTCGTCGTCGTCGATTGCCGAGGCGATCGGACGCCGTTTTTGAGTCGAAAATCAATCGTTTCGGCCACAAAAATTTCGATTCTTGCCTGTGATTCACGTTTTTTTGCCGCGACGTCTCCTGGATCACACGGCTCCTCTGAGGTCTAAGGTCGCATTTTTATCAGAATCGGCCCTTCTCGGCGGTCGAAGGTCGCCGTCGACGCGGCCCGACGGCTCCTACCCGCGTCGTAAACGAGTGCGCGGGAAAATGGCCGATTTCGCCACCCCTGGCGGATTGCTCCCACCCCTTCTACGGAAGAAATGGGCATAACTTTCCGCCCGGGTATCAGAATCGCTTATGTGACCACTCTTCGGAATCGTCTCTCCGAGCCGGTCGAGAAGACGCCAGTCTCGTGAAATTTTGAGCCCGGCGCCCGAAATGCCACCTCGGGGCGTGTGTACTAGTACACCGATTTTCTCACCACTTCGGTAAAACGTGGATATTTCCTCGCCCGGTGATCGGAACCACCCGCGAGGCCCCAATTCCGAATCTGCACTCCGACCCGGTCGGCCCTGGGCCGGACTCGGAGATTTCCGGTCCGCCGCCCGGATTCCGCTCCCGGAGGGCGGCAGCGGCTCCCGATGCGCACGGATTCCGACACGCCTTCGGTAAAACGGCCATAACTTTCCGCCCGGGCATCGGAATCGCTTATATGACCACTTTTTGGAATCGGCACTCAGAGGCGCTCGTCGTCGTCAATTGCCGAGGCGATCGGACGCCGTTTTCGAGTCGAAAATCAATCGTTTCGGCCACCAAATTTTTGATTCTTGCCGGCGATTCACATTTTTTTTGCCGCGACGTCTCCTGGATCACACGGCTCCTCTGAGGTCGAAGGTCGCATTTTTTTCAGAATCAGCCCTTCTCGGCGGTCGAAGGTCGCCGTCGACGCGGCCTGACGGCTCCTACCCGCGTCGTAAACGAGTGCGCGGGAAAATGGCCGATTTCGCCACCCCTGACGGATTGCTCCCACCCCTTCTACGGAAGAAATGGGCATAACTTTCCGCCCGGGTATCAGAATCGCTTATGTGACCACTCTTCGGAATCGTCTCTCCCGATTGGTCGAGAAGACGCCAGTCTCGTGAAATTCCGACCCCGGCGCCCGAAATGCCACCAGGGGCGTGTGTACTAGTACACCGATTTTCTCACCACTTCGGTAAAACGTGGATATTTCCTCGCCCGTGATCGGAACCGCCCGCGAGGCCCCAATTCCGAATCTGCACTCCGACCTAGTCGGCCCTGGGCCGGACTCGGAGATTTCCGAGTCCGCCGCCCGGATTCTACTCCCACAGGCGGCAGCGGCTCCCGATGCGCACGGATTCCGACATGCCTTCGGTAAAACGGCCATAACTTCCGCCCGGGCATCGGAATCGCTTATATGACCATTTTTGGAATCGGCACTCAGAGGCGCTCGTCGTCGTCAATTGCCGAGGCGATCGGACGCCGATTTCGAGTCGAAAATCAATCGTTTCGGCCACCAAAATTTCAATTCCTGCCGGCGATTCACATTTTTTTGCCGCGACGTCTCCTGGATCACACGGCTCCTCTGAGGTCGAAGGTCGCGTTTTTTTCAGAATCGGCCCTTCTCGGCGGTCGAAGGTCGCCGTCGACGCGGCCCGACGGCTCCTACCCCCGTCGTAAACGAGTGCGCGGGAAAATGGCCGATTTCGCCACCCCTGACGGATTGCTCCCACCCCTTCTACGGAAGAAATGGGCATAACTTTCCGCCCGGGTATCAGAATCGCTTATGTGACCACTCTTCGGAATCGTCTCTCCGAGTTGGTCGAGAAGACGCCAGTCTCGTGAAATTCTGACCCCGGCGCCCGAAATGCCACCTCGGGGCGTGTGTACTAGTACACCGATGTGGAAATGGATTTTTCGATCCATCACAATAATTTAAAATTAAAATTTATTTATCATGTTTTCATGTGTGTTCCCGCATATTACGAATTCAAGTCCCGTTTAGCGCTAAGTAAGTCACTATAACGAAAGATGAATCCATAATTGCGGAGCGCAGGCGTGCCAGTCGCTGAAGCGACAACAAGTTCTGCCTCCGAGAGTCGAAGGACTTTGAGTCTATTCGTGCGCCGTCTGACTTCGTCAAACGAAAATGGAGATCGGGTCGGGACCAAGATCCCGCCATTGCCTAAGCGCAACGACGTTAATTACATCCCTCTAAGAGGGAAAACCCTTGATTAATCGCCAGATTAGAAAGTCTCATGGCCCGAAACGGAAACATCCGATAAAGGCACAAAGATGAAAATTTAATTACGCCTAACGTGAGACGACCCGAATATGACATTCGACGCATATTTAAATTTATTGACAGGGTCATTTAGGTGGTTTCAACATTGTTTAATTTGATTTTGTTTTCTTTTGGATTTTCTATTGTGCTTGGTCTTTTATTGGGGTTACTTTTTTTTATTAATCCCTGGATTTAATTCAACTCTTGGTTATTTGATTTGATGTGGGGTTTTATTTGATTTCATGTTTCTCTTCATTTAAAATTTGTTTCTTTTGAGTTTATCTGAGTTTAAAAAAAAATTTATTTGAGCTTTGTTTCCAAAATTATTTGGTTTGGTTTCTTTTATTTAAGATTGTTTGATTTTTCTTAACTTTGGGTTTATTTTTCTTGGGAATCAATTTTTTTTGGTTGCATTTTCTTTTACTTTATATTGTTGGATTTAGTTACAGGTTATCATGTTACGTTTGTTTTTTTTTTCTTATTATAACACCCAGATTTATTTAAATGATTTAACTTATTCCCTTCTTTTTATTAGCCGTTACGTATCCATGCTTCATTTGTTTTTTTTTTTTTTATTATTATTAATTTACTTGAAACTAACGAAAGCACATGGAAAGGTGCGTACGTGTGGGACTATTTGGCTTCTTATGTCAGGAATTTGCATATAGGTGTGTTTACGTGGGTTCAAACATTGAGATTTTTTTTTTTACATGCGCAGGAGCATGCGTGTATAATAATGTGTATGTATTAAATGAGGGGAGAGAGAGAGGGCTATGTATGGAATGGATAAGGAAGTTTGAACGGCAGGGGGTTGTGGGAGTATAGGAGGTGCTGATCGGCAGCCTCCCGCGCAGGCGCGTAGAGGCTGAACGGCAGCCTAGGTGTTGAACAGGCAGAGTCCTGATCGGCAGGGGTATTGTAGTCTGAAATGTTGAACGGCAGGGGTGCTGAACGGCAGGGTCTTGTATGTATGAAGGGGGGCTAAACGGCAGACCCTTTCTTTTCTTTGGAAGCTTGAACGGCAGGGGTCAGAGAGTCTGCCGATGAGACTGAACGGCAGGGTTTTAAGCAGGATACATTGAAGACCATTATTGCAGCCGAAAATTTGTTTCATTGTTATTAATTTTTATTTCTTTTAATAATTTAACTATTTTTTTTTTGCTTCTATTATTATTATTATTATTATTTTGTCCATTTAACTGTCCTGCTCATTTGATGTCTGTTCTCCATTTATTCTCTTGTTGTTTAGCTTCCACGGATTTTTTCTCATTAATTTCTTTATTCGTTTAGTTTATTTTTTTTTTTTTTTGTTTGTCCTGTATCCAATT
>JACBKR010006450.1:0-12448 GCA_014218235.1 Colocasia esculenta
GGAGTCAGATGGGACTGGGCAAGAGTGACGAGCACCCGTCCTAGAAATAGATGACAGTTTAGAAATAGACAATTGAGTAGTCAATGTATTAGAGAAACCTGTTATTTGATTAATAAAACACTTTTCAGTGAGTTCTTCTTATGTGAGGTTGTATCTAGTTGAATGGAATGGAAATAAGTGTATACTTTTGGTGACCATATTATAGTCACAGATGTGTTATTATATTCAATTGTGACTCTGTATTATTCAACTGTGATACGCCTGTTTGTATCGTTCACGTCCCCCGGTATTTATTCCGCTGCTAAATATCGGGGCGTGACAGTTGGTATCAGAGCCTGAACTTTAGGGTCCAAGGGAATAGGAACATAGAATGAAACTAGATCACACGAGTCAAAATATCTTACCTAATGTGAGCGTGGGTAGAGCCATGGGAGTAAAAGTCACATGTGATATATTTAGATGACTAACTCACATTGTAGAGGTATTATTTAGTCCACATTGAAAGATAGTGAGAACAAGTGTGGTTTGTCAGCAAGAGCCTCACCTCTTCTCCAAAGAGGGCCCTTTTAAAGGACAAACCCCAAGCATGGGGACAATACCTCTTGAGAGGCACACTTAAATCACGTCCCTTCATTGGCGCCGTCTGTGGGAACGAACGAGAGGCCATGCGCCCTACCCGAGCGTCTCATCTTCATGAGACCCGCACACCCTTATCCTCACTGCAGGGGGCTGTGTAGAGGTATTATTAGTCCCACATGAAAGATAGTGAGAACAAGTGTGTGGTTTATCAGCAAGAGCCTCACCTTTCTCCCAAGAGGGCCCTTTTAAAGGACAAAACCCAAGCATGGGGAAAATACCTCTTGAGAGGCACACTTAAATCACGTCCCTTCACACATATTATCTTGAAGGTACTTATTACCTCAATGGCCGCTGAACGTGCCCAGGCTAGGGACATGCAACGAACTATACAGAACTTGACTCAGGCTATCCTACAAGCCACCCAGGGTGGAGGTAACCGCGGAGCCGGTGATCTCCACCGAAATTTCCGGAACATGGATCCGCCTAGGTTTGAGGGGAGTACTAACCCAGACGTTGCTGAACACTGGGTTAGGAGATCGAAAGGATATTCAAGGTTATGCAATGCACAGACCAGAACAAGGTGCTCCTGGGACTTTCCAGTTGGAAAAGGATGCCAGGGCATAGTGGGAGTCGGTAGAAGCAACCCTAAATGGACAACAACTAACATGGGCTCAGTTCATTGAGCGTTCAATGCCAAGTACTTTTCTGAGAGGGTCCAAGAACGGAAAGCAGCCGAATTTGCGGCTTGAAGCAGAGAGGACTCAATGTGACTGAGTATGAGGCTCAATTCTCTCGGATGTCCCGATACGCTGTTCACTTAATTGGGACAGAAAGGATGAAGGCGAAATGCTTTCTGAATGCTTGAGGCCCCAGTTCATCACCCAACTGGTGTCAATGGACATTCAAACTTATGCTGAAATGGTTAAGAAGGCTCAGCTTGGAAGATGCCATGGAGACTGCCGAAAGAAAGGGAAAATCCGTGAAACGAGAACAAGTTCTTCTGCTGGGAGGTATCAGCCGACTATTGGGAAGAAAAGGCCCAGTGGTGGGGTAAATGAACCAGCGGATAAAAAGCCGAAAGAGTTAGGTAAGCAAAAAATGGTGACCAAGGAGAAAGGTGCAAACATTGCGACAGAGCTGGTCATCGGTCTGACGAATGCTGGAGAGCGTAAGGGAGATGCCTACGCTGTGAGTCGTGACCATAGGATCTCAGACTGCCAATGTTGAAAGAACAAGCCTCTCAGGACAAACATCTGAATGGACAGAAGAGGCAAGGCCGACTGCAAGCTGTCCAGGAACCAGAAACTGCTGAAGAAGGTATGTGGAAGGTACACTTACTATTCTTTCCCGACCCGCATTGTTCTCTTTGATATGGGAGCTACGCATTCCTTCATATCTCAACATTTGTTGATACCCTATCTGTGAAAGCCGTCACAATGGAATCCGGAATAGTTGTGTCAACCCCGATTGGTCCTGGCACCAATCTTACAAACCATATACCATCCAGTGAGGTGTTGATTGAAACCCAAAACCTACCAGCAAATTTAATATGTATGGACATGGCGGGGTATGATGTGATACTGGGAGCAGACTGGATGTCTGAACATGGGGCTAGTATAATTGCAGGAGAGTCGGGTAACTTTTAGCCAGTACCCAAAACTAGTGTTCACGGGGATAGAAACCGCAGGAGATTGTCAATATCTCTGCATTACAAGCCAAAAGGATGATGAGGAAAGGTTGTATGGCCTTTCTTGCGGCTGTAGTCATTGCAAAGAAGGAAGTCAAAGTAGAGGACATCCATGTCGTCAGCGAATACGCTGATGTTTTCCCGAAGACTTGCTGGAATTCCTCGATCCTGAGCGAGAGGTCGATTTTACCATCGAGTTGGTCCCTGGAACAGCACCGGTATCTAGGGCACCATATAGAATGTCCCCCGCAGAACTGAAGAAATTAAAAGAGCAATTGATGGAACTGTTAGAGAAGGGTTTCATCCGACCAAGCACATCGCCATGGGGTGCACTTGTCTCTTCGTCAGAAGAAAGATGGGTCGATGAGGCTATGCATAGATTACAGACAACTGAATCAGTTAACCATCAAGAACAAATACCCTCTGCCGGAGAATTGATGAGTTGTTTGATCAATTATCTGGAGCTAGATACTTCTCTAAAATAGATCTCGATCCGGTTATCATCAATGAGGATCAAAGGAGAAGACATTCACAAGACTGCCTTCCGAAGCAGGTATGGGCATTATGAATTTATTGTTATGCCTTTTGGACTAACAAATGCCCCTGCAGTTTTCATGCAGTTGATGAATAGCATTTATCGCCCATATCTTGATAAGTTTGTGGTGGTATTCATCGATGATATATGATCTATTCCAAGACAAAGGAAGAGCATGAGGAGCATTTGAGGATTCATGCAGATTTTAAGGGAGAACAAACTATATGCCAAGTTAAGTAAATGTGAATTCTGGCTTGAGGAGGTATCCTTTCTAGGCATGTGGTAACCAAAGATGGTATCGCTGTTGATCCATCAAAGGTTGAGGCTGTGTGAAATGGGAAAGACCGACAAGCGTCACAGAGATCAGGAGTTTTCTAGGATTTCTCAAAGATTATGCGATTGCCATTGACCAAACTGACCCGGAAGGAAAATCCATTGTGTGGACCAATGAATGTGAGGAAAGTTTCAACAACTTGAAGAAGTGTCTGACTACTGCTCCTGTCCTCGCCTTACCCACTGAAGAGGGAGGATTTGAAATTTATTCAGATGCTTCTGGTACTGGACTAGGATGTGTCCTAATGCAACAAGGGAAGGTAATAGCTTATGCTTCCAGACAGTTGAAGATCCACGAAGTGAACTATCCGGTTCATGACCTGGAGTTGGCAGCTGTAGTATTCGCCTAAAGATTTGGAGGCATTACATCTATGGTGAGAAATTTAAGGTCTTTTCTGACCACAAGAGTTTGAAATACTTGTTCTCACAGAAGGAGCTGAACATGAGACAAAGAAGGTGGTTAGAGTACCTTAAGGACTTTGACTTTTCCATTCAGTATCACCCCGGGAAAGCCAATGTAGTGGCAGACGCTCTAAGTAGACAAACAGGAGCTATGCTAGCTAGTTGATGTGGGTGAATGGAAGTTACTGGAGCAATTTGCAAGTCTGGACATAGACGTGGGAAAGAAGGAAAACAAATAATGATTTCAAACCTCCAGATACAATCCGACCTACTGACTGAAATCAAGGAGAAACAGGGAGAGGAATCCATTCTTAGTTGAGATCAGGGAGAAGCTAGAGCAAAGGCCTGACTTCACTCTATCTGCGGAAGGTAGATTACTGTCCGAGGTAGGACATGTGTCCCTGATCATGGAGAACTCAAGAAGAGGTTACTAAATGAAGCTGATCAAGTCCAAGTACACGATTCACCCTGGATCAACAAAGATGTACCAAGACTTGAAAAGGTCGTACTGGTGGCCAAACATGAAGAGGGATGTGGCCGATCATGTGTCATACTGTTTAACATGTATGAAAGTCAAGGCCGAGCATTTCGTACGGCTGGTGGACTGCTACCACTAGAAATCCCAAAATGGAAGTGGGATAGTATCGGTATGGACTTTATCATGGGATTGCCCAAGACTCGAGTTGTATGGATGCCATCTGGGTAATAGTTGATCGATTGACTAAGTCGGCTCATTTCTTGCCGATTAAGAGCACCTGGTCTGTGGATGTATTGGCTGCATTATATGTTAAGGAAGTAGTTAGATTGCATGGGGTTCCATCTAGCATAATCTCAGATCGGGACCCTAGATTTACCTCACACTTCTGGAAGGGTTTACAAGCAGCAATGGGTACTAAATTAATTTTAGTACTGCCTTCCATCCTCAGACTGATGGACAAACTGAAAGGACCAATCAAATTGTGGAAGATATGCTTCGTGCTCTGGTGCTAGATTTCAAGGGACGATGGGATGATCAGTTGTACCTGATGGAGTTTGCATATAACAACAGCTATCAGGCAATATCAAGATGGCTCCATTTGAAGCTTATATGGCAGGAGTTGCAGATCACCCCTTTGTTGGGAAGAGGTTGGGGAGAACCAATGGGTTGGACCCGACTTAATTGAGGCAACTGTCCGGAAGGTTCAGATTGTCAGGGAATGTCTGAAGATAGCACAATCCAGACAGAAGAGTTATGCAGACAAGAGAAGGAGAGAACTAGAATTTCAGGTTGGCGAACATGTTTTCTTGAAGGTCTCACTTCAAGGGGAATACAAAGATTTGGGATCAAAGGAAAACTAAGTCCCAGATTCATAGGGCCATTTGAAATCCTGGAAAGGATTGGTCAGGTGGCATATAGACTTGCACTACCTCCGCAACTGGCCAACGTGCATAATGTGTTCCACATATCCATGCTGCGAAAGTACTTATCCATGCGATCATGTAATTGACCACGAGGACTTGGAGATTCGGGAGGACCTGACTTATGAGGAGAAGCCGATCAAACTGTTGGATCGGAAGATTCAACGACTCAGGAATCGTACCATACCTATGGTGAAGGTCCAATGAGTCGAGACGGAGTTACTAATGCTACCTGGGAAACAGAGGAAAGAATGAAGAAAAACCACCCAGAACTATTATCAGGTACGAACCACACCCTTATGCGTAAATTTGGGGACCAAATTTCTAAGTGGGGGAGGATGTAACACCCCGAAAATTTAGAAATTTAAAAAAAAATCAAAAATAAAAGGGGAAAAATTAATTAAACATATGGGAGAGACTTCAAAAACATGTAATAATGATCCATTAACAAGATTGGCCCAATAGAACACATTTGGCCCAAGGATATGAATGAAGTGGGACAGGGAATTACCCAGAATTCGTGTAGGTAATTATGCCATAATTAGAAAGGGCAATTTAGGGTTAAAATAAGGGTGATTAGTCATGTATGGAAAGCCAAACCGGACCCACCCTAAGAGGAGGTTTCCTAAACCACTACTACCTCTTTTGGAGGAAAGAGTCCACATTCGGGAAAAAAGAGGGAGCAGATTCGCAGCCCCTTTCCTAGTATCGTTAGGACTCTTAACTACAACCTAAATCTATAAGAACTCATCCTCAAACTCTTGGGGAAGGTTTAACAACGAATTGGGGTCATTTGGAGGCAGGCTAGAACTTCTGAGAAGCAGGAGAAAGGCTGGGAACCCGAAGCTTCATCCCCTGCATCTTCTGTTGCATCCAGAATATCGACTGGACTTAGATCTTCATAAAGGTAGGTGTTCTCGGGCCAAGATTAAAGAAAACCTATACCATCATGTAGAGCATCGTGTCTACGATCATTTGCACATGATTTGCCCAATTTTCAGGAGTATGCATGGAGTATTGGTCGTTTTCTCTAAGTCGTGTCCAGTTAGGGCTTATTCTCGTTCGTCTTTTTATGCACGAGATTTGAGCCCGAATTTGACTAAATTTCTTCACAAAAGTTCTTCTACTTAACGTCACGATAATCTTTTATGTTGAACATTTTATCCAAGAGTCTTTAATTAGGGAGTTATAAGCTTCGTAAGAGAGTCACTGCATGATACTATGATTCGGGCTACACTTGACTTTTGTTCTTCACATGTTT
The DNA here is from genome assembly GCA_014218235.1 of Colocasia esculenta. NCBI lineage: Eukaryota > Viridiplantae > Streptophyta > Magnoliopsida > Alismatales > Araceae > Colocasia > Colocasia esculenta. The sequence goes on from JACBKR010006450.1 coordinate 6,196, forward strand.
TCTTGGGATTCGAGGCCGAATTAGATCAAACCTCAACCTCAAAGTTCTTCCCCTAGTTGTCTTATTCATCTTTTGTGTTGAACGTTTTGTCCAAATGTCATTCGTTAAAGAGCTATAAGAGTTGGAAGTGAATCGCTGCATGAGATGTGTTTTCGAGTTCCACATGACTTATAAGTTTTGTTCTGAAGGGCACTAGTGTCGACACTACTTGGGCTAGTGTCGACACACTGTCCAAAACAGCCCAGAAGGTGTTCTGGGAAGGCCTCTAGTGTCGACACTACTTGGGCTAGTGTCGACACACTGTCCCAGCTTGGCCAGAAGGTGTTCTGGGAGCTGTCTCTAGTGTCGACACTACTTGACCTTTTGCCTTGTATTTGATGCACTGTGTCGACACTACTTGACCAGTTTTGCATGATTTTGTCTTGTGTTTGTAGCATGGTGTCGACACCACTTGATCTAGTGTCGAACACCTTACAAGAAATTTGCATAATTTAGGTCTAATCATCTCATGATGTCTACTAGCTTGTGCATGATGTTATATAGTATGCATGGACCTAAAATAAATCAATCCATGAAAAAATAGTAATGATATGAATATGATTCTAATGTGTAATTGTGATTGATCTTATGTCCATTGGTTATCTTGTGATCTTGCTTATTGTCAATGATAAAATAAGAATATGATATGCATGTGGGGGTGAATACATGTAGTATGGACATGTTAGTAGTGTTAATGTTATGATCTGCATATGAGTTTCATGGTTACATGTTTTCCGGTGTTCCATTAATCATTTGTCATATGCATACATGTTAGGAAAGCACATGTTCTATATACGATCTGTCTTTAGAAACATCCTCATGTCAAGACATTAATGAACTATGAAACATAAGATACGTCGTTATCCTGCCTTGTTCTTTTGAGCTGTTGTCATTCCTTGACTCTATGAATGATCATGTTCCTTTTACTACGAGCTTGTTATTGAAACTCTGTGGCCATAATATGAACCTGTTTGTTCGGCACAACGAGGGACTCCGGTCCAAAACTTGATCCAATGCATGTGCAATAGGGGCCCTGTCCGGTCCTGGGGAGGAGCGCCCCAACGTACTTGTTAACCACAGAAGTATGGACTCTTGGTGCTTGGCATAGCACACTAACATGCAAGATTGTGAAAATGTGCTTCCTGTTTGACATGATAAGCTGACTTGACATGATATGATACGTTTGCTCTTGTGAACACATGAGCTCTGCTTGAATATGGCCAATCTCTTCTGACATGATTTTATTCTTGAATTATTTGTCCATTGTATATGGAACTCGACAATTGATCTGATTTGATATCTGTTCTACCTTGCTATTCAATTGTTAGTATTGCATACATTGTCATCATTTCATATTATCTGCCTATTTAAATGTTAATCATGTATATTAGTGCCGCACATTATTGAGATGTAAATCCTACTGAGCTAGTTCGCTCACCCCTATCATCCTGCCCTTTTTCAGGTAGTGATGAAGACCCGTGGAGTCAGATGGGATGGGCAAGAGTGACGAGCACCCGTCTTAGAAATAGATGATAGTTTAGAAATAGACAATTGAGTAGTCAATGTATTAGAGAAACCTTGTTATTTGATTAATAAACACTTTCAGTGAGTTCTTCTTATATGAGGTTGTACCTAGTTGAATGGAATGGAATAAAGTGTATACTTTTGGTGACCATATTATAGTCTCGATGTGTTATTATATTCAATTGTGACTCTGTATTATTCAACTGTGATATGCCTATTTGTATCGTTCACGTCCCCCGGTATTTATTCCGCTGCTAAATATCGGGGCGTGACAGTCTCTCTCTAATTTCGATTTACTGGAAGTATCCTTACATGTCTAGTTTCATTTGCCACTAGTTTCATAATTTTCATCGTGTATACAAGTAGTTATGATTTTCTGAACGACCCTGTATCAAAATATGATATTTCTAGACCGCAATCCAAGACAGAGCAGAACTATGTCAGGCTCAGGCGCAGACCTTGTGAACCGACCGCCCGATAGGCCGCGTTCACAAGGGCCGTCGCGACAGAGCGTTCTGTCACGATCTGATCGCGACAGCGCCTGTCGTCGCTATCTGCTGACCAGGCCATCGCGACCCTCTTGCAATCCCATCACGACCTGTCTGCTCGAACCGACATGCTTGTCGCGACCTGTACAAGCCACCGTCGCGATCTTCCCTGACTATGTCGCTCCCTTACTGGCCTACGTCGCGTTCACAGGATTTTTGGATGAAAACCCATTAAATTTATTGCTCTCACTTTCTACGCCTTTTTGACAGTCATACACGCAGTAAAAACACTTGTTTTAAATTGGAGAGCTATATTGAATGCTTTAAAATACATATTCACGACTTCTTTTCTATCTATGATTCTCTTACGCATGCACGCACATGAACCATCCATATATGGCTGAAATCTGGCATAAAATATCTCATTAATTTATCTGGTATTATTGCAATAAAGTATATTATTGTCCTATTTAAAGGACTTGTATTCGTTTCTTGCGTTGTTTTTTACCGATATCGACGCTCCACTATTCTAGAATTCCTCTAGAACGTCGAGTACCTGTTTTTATATACACTTTACTTGGCTTGTGGTGAACTCTCCATCAGATATTCCTTTCGCCGGATTAGTGAACTCTTGCACAAGGCTTCCGTAAGTCTCCTCTAATCATGGATTCCCACATGGTCGACGAGCCGGTTGTACCCTAACACCCATTACACCTTTAGGGATCGATATGATCCAAACGGCTATTAGAAGTTCGCTCTTACCTTGAATCACGTCGGACCTCTGGACTTGTGCTTAACATGGCCAGTGGTGGGTCGTGAGTTCCACCTGACTGCCAACACCAAGTGCACGTGTTGTGCAACTGTTACTATCGCCTGTTTACTCGTCTCATTACGTGCAATGTCCACTAGCTCTCATCTGTACTCTACTCGCTCGTCTATTCATGTTCTCTCTACTATCGTCTATTCATCTAGTGCTCTTAACTATTCTTGGTACTCTATATGGCCATGACTGATTGTCTAAAGATACAATATAACCAATGCCTGGCAATAAATAAAGGGCCCGATCTGGTCTGGGATGTGCGCCCGAAAGTGCTAGTGCCCATGGGAGTTAAATGATCAGAGTGTTTGGCATTACACTCAAGTGCTATCTATCTCGACTATCTATATGACAATCAAAACACAAAACGTGCTATACTCTCTCGATGTCTAGAATGACAAACAAGTGCTATCTCATCGTGCTATTATTATACTTGTGCTAGTTGTGCTATGGCCATCCTGCTATTCGTGCTATACTCGATACTTGTGCTATTTTTGGAAACTATACTCGATCTCGTGCTATTGTGCTATCCTATTACTTGTTGTGCTATCTCTTGCTATATTTTGACTCTGTTGTACTGCTATCGTTAGATACTCTGCCATAAATGCGTAATTATTTAAAGCCTGCTTGAGCCTGAGATTTAAGTCCTACTGAGCGTTATCTCTCACCCTACGTTATTTGATGTTGTGTTCTCAGGTGAGACCGAGGATGTCACATACACTCACGAGGAAGGGAATGACCAAGAGTGAAGCCAGGAGTACCCTCGAGTCATTATGATATCTTAGAGTTGTAGTTAGTTATTTCCTTTTATTGCAATGTAATTGGGCCCTATAGAATGGCTCTGATATTAGTGGTTGTAACTAGACATTTGAAAAGTTATAATGAGAAAGATTTGCTTTAGTATTATTCAATGTGCAATGGTTTGATGTCTAGTATTCGCTCTATACCTTTTCTTGCAACTGCCTTCGCGCTCCAATATTCCGCGTCGGGGCGTGACATCAATAGTAGTATATGATCTTTAGAGTGGTGTCCACTAGATTTTACACAAGCCAAGCACGAGTTCAATCAATAACACTATTCGATCACTGGAGTGGTGAACACTGGATTTCACGCAAGGCAAGAGCAAGAGATCAATCAGTAATACTTTACGATCACTGGATTTCACATAACAAGATTTTACTGGAATGCCATAATAGCAACACTAGATTACTCAAGAACTAGCCACTAAACTCTTCACAATTATCACACACTTGGATACACTATGATCTGCTTCATGTAATTGATTATGTAACATCGCGCATTTTTCGGATCCTCGTGGACTTGTTTAGCGGGTTTGGTGGCAATGTGAGGGCCATTAGCTTATGTTCAGATGTCCGCGTGGGTTGTGAGGCTTTTTGGGCCGGCAGATTGGGCCCAAAGCGCTCAAGGTTCTCTGCCTGTGAACGCGAGTGGTATGCGTCGCATTTTGAACGCGACGACCCTGGTGGTCGCGTTCATGTTGCTGCTATTTGGCGGTTTCATCTGCATGGCTGCGCATGTCGTGCGCTGGGTAGTCAGCTGACGTCGGCCTTGGAAGGCGACGGCCTCCTACGTCACGTTCAGGTCACAACGTTGGACTGTTTTGCGTTCCCAACCGCTATGCATTTTTAAGAAGGTTTGGCCGAACAGAGCTACAATGCGCTCTGCTCGGCCAGGGGAGGAGTTGCTACGATTTCCCTGGGTGATTCGGCATTTTAGCAAGTTTTTTGGCGTGCTCTCGCCACGAATACGTCACGTGGAGCGAGGGAGACGCCGTACCGTGGATGGTTTTATGTTCTTCATGAAGGTAGGGAGTTCTACCTTGATTTGTTATGTGGATTGCATGTTAGCTTGTTTATCACTTTACAAACAGTAGATTCCATGTCAGGGTATCCATTAATCGTGGTTTGTGTGGTTTGGAATGGTGATCTGGAGAAGGGTTCCGGATTAGGGTTTTCGCCTGTGAAGGCGACAGACCCTTCCGTCGCGACCAGCTCACGACAGGCCGACCCGTCGCATTCTGGTTTTGAACGCGACATGTTGGGGGGTCGTGTTCGGTTTTTGAACGCGACATATCGGGATGTCACGATATGAATGCGACAGTACCCAAGTCGCGACCTCAGTCGTGAGGTCTTTTGTGCATATTTTCAAGGTACGATTATCTGATTATTTGTTAAGTGTTGTGCATGGCTTGGTAAGTGGTGCATTGCCCGTAGAGCTCTTTAAGCATTTCGTTGTGTTGTTAGCGTCCTGTTTACGCAAGTGGTGTGTCGTTCACATAGATTAAGTGTGTGTGTGCATGGCGCACACATTATCGTGGTATACCTTTATGGTTTGTCGTGATAGTTGGGCAGTGAGGTTCTAGTGTGAACCTAGCCTTGATCTTAATGTCTTTTATGGGTCACTTCAGATGGTTCAATTAGAATAGCCCGAGTAAGATTAAGAGTTTGTGCACGGTTATTGTACATGGTGTTTAATGTGGTAAAGGAGGTCATGAAATGACCGATGATTAATGATTAATGTAATCGTGTATGTGTTTGTGTAGGTTAGCTTGTGGGTCACATGGTGACCAGGGACAAGCTACTCGTGTCACTTGTACCGTGGTTTGAAATAAATATCATGTGTATGTATCGTGGTTTGAGCTGCCGAGTTTGGTGTGCGACGCCTGTTCCGGAATACCTCTGCAGTCGCGTACCCCAGGTTCTATGTGAGCCAGGCACGTGTGTTTGTTGTGCTTGGGGTTTGTCCCGGTACTGTGTGTACCGTTGAGGTCTGTGTCGTCTGTTCTGGACACCCTCACTCCTGTGCTTGAGTTGTACGTCCGGCTGAGGAAGACGGCAGTGGGACAACGATTTGTGAGAGTTTGTGTTTGGTGTGGCTTGTCCAGGTATGTGGCTGGTGTCGCAAACCAGTTCTCGAGACTCGTGTTTGGCGTACCCTTCCTTTATCTCGTGTGGCGGTGTCGTTCCTTTCTGACTTGTGCTTTGCTACTGGTTGTAGGGTGTAGTGGTTTGTTGGTTGTGGTTTACCGTTGAGGTGTGCCTGGTATTGGCACGGTCGTAGTTGTGGTGGTGAGCGGAGACTCACTAGTTGTGGTTTGACTCATGTGATATGCCCCGTCGTGGGCACAGTTGTGTCAAGGTTTTGCCGTGGTGCCGTTTTTGCTGGTGGTGGTACTGGTTTGGTTGTGGTTTCCGTGGTGGTACCTCGTGGTAGTAGGTACTTGTACCCTGTGTGGGTAGGCTTTTTATGGTGGTACACTGTGTACAGTCTTTTCAGGTGTTGAAGTGGAGGTCGTGTGGTTGACCTTCCACGTTGTTGTGTTTTACCCTTCCTCGGGTAAACTTCCGATTATGGTTTCAGTGCG
>JACBKR010006451.1:0-12497 GCA_014218235.1 Colocasia esculenta
TCCAACTATTTTATCGCGAGACACATGACACCCTCTATTATGTGAATCAAAAGTTTCAAGCAAACTTCTAGTGGAGATCGGGATCTAATTGGCACCTTGGCATGACCTCGTGGGACTCGACCAATCATACCAAGCCCAAAGAGTAGGAAACTCTTGCTAATCACAACTCCTTGTGATTCCCATCACATTAGGCCTCCAAATCATCATGGCCCAAAGGGACTCCGCCAACCATGATATTTGGTTAAGTGAGCACCACCATTACAAGATGTACATGATTCAACGATATGTCCTAGAGGGACTCCGCCAAGCATAGCATGTCCTTAAGCCTACAGTGACATCATCATAGGCCAGATATCTAGTCCTAATATAGGTGAGCTTGGAGGACTCCGGCAACTCAGTCCATATCAAGAAAAGACGTATGCCCTATAATGATGGAAGGCCACGTGGGTCAATCTTATTACCTCATGCGTACCAACTTAATATATTAAGAACAGAGGCGTTTTCAATTTTGATAGGTCTCATACCTAAATAATACGCATCTCATACATATATTTAGCATATATTTACTAAACAAGCAAATATGTACATAGTAGGTATAGAAGTGAATATATATCACCACACCGGATGATCATGGACTAAATACTAGTGTGATTAAGCCTGAGCCAAAAGACTTGATCACAATGCCCTATGTGTGTCCTCGGCGCACCCCATGCACGGTAATCATCTTCCTCTTCCTCATTAGTCCCATCGATACTTCCATGCTTCCGCTGCACCTCCGAGAGCCATTTCAAATAATTACACTAATTATAAATGACTATAGGTACGCAAGCCCAAAAATGTACATTTTAATCGATTAAAATTCTTGATCATATCAAGGGTAATTACATAATTGGAGGGAGGTAGAAGTACACAATGATTTTAATGAGAGAGAGAGGGAGGGAGGGAGGCTCGCAGACCCCAATGAATCACCATCCACACACATACAAGCATCACACATAGATCCATGATCATCCTCCCACATCATACACATCACATGCATATATGTAAGCTACTAGAAATTAATATTAACACTTAATTTAAAACTTGTATTAACTCTTAATCCTCATTCCATGGTCTCCAACATAGAACCTGTCGCAGAATGAGAAGGATCTACCTGCACTGGACTGTGTTGGCGACATACAATGTTGTCTCTAGTCACCGGCAACAACATACTATGTTGCTAAGAACACTCAGCAATGTGAGCTAGGAACACTTCCTGGTGACAATAGACTAGGTCACCAACACTTTTGTGTCAAGAGTCACAGTTGCCAGGAACTCTTCCTGGCAACAACAAAACCCATCACCAAGACACTCCTGGCGACATAGCAAACTGTCGCTAGGACTATCTTGGCGGCAACTACTACTATCGCCAGGAGACTCCTAGCAACAATACAGGTTGTTGTTAAGTAGTAAAGTGCTACAGAAACACAAAGCCTTTCTCTAGATGACAAAATCGACTATGGTTAGATGTGGACGACCTCAGACACTATCGCTAGAACTCTTCCAACGACAATAGTCAATGTCACTCATATTATAACTGTGACAGAAACATGTAAATCCGATTCTAAATCGCATAGAAGTAAAATTAGACATCATCCCATGTACCTTTGCTCTGATACCACTGTAGAAAAATGTGGTGGGGCATCGCATGCACAGCTGAAGAATATATATTTAAAATTTAAATCCACATTTCCCACAAGAAACTATCAGACAGGGATGACATCCGAGGTGCATGACAGTCATGCAACCATACAAGGGTGAGACTTTCTCACCAAGGGGTGTTCGTAGAACCCTTGAAGTGCAGAACTGGTCCCGCTAATGAAGGAGCTCACACGACCTCCATCTAGCGGTGTCCACATGGTGGCGACCGACGATGACGGCTCCTCCTCTCGCCGGTGTCTTCTCCTCTTCGGGGTTGCTCCCAACAGCACCTCCTCTTTGCCTTCCCTTGAGCAGACCCGCAGCAACAACAACGATAGTAGAGGAGGAAGGCAGTTGTAGCAGTCGAACCAACAGCTTTACAAGCAACTACAACAGCAACATACAGCAGTGGCAGTAGCAGCCTAGTAGTAGTAGAGGTAGCAGTAGCTAAAGCAAGGAGGAAAAACCTTCTGCTTCTCCTCTCTTCTCCAAGAGAGGGGCTACAAGAGAGAGGGTGTGGAGTAGAGGAGAGTGGATAAGAAGAGAGTGAGAGGGTGATGAGAGAGCCCTCAGCTTATAGGGTTCATCCCACACCCTCTAACTATATATAGTGTCCATTTTCAACCCTCTACATGACCCTCATGTCGTGCGGAGGTAGGTGGTACGACCCAAAGTACATGCAGCCATACCAGCATTGATAGTAAGATAGGGTGTCGCCAATCAGTATTGGCGATAGAGGTCACTGCTGCCAAGACCCTATTAGCGACAGTCGACTATGCCGCCAAGAGGTCTTGGCGACAATCTACTATGTCTCCAGGACCATCCTGGTGATAGTAGACCATGTTGCCAGGATACAATCTACTATGTCTCCAGTACCATCCTGGTGATAGCAGACCATCTTGCCAGGACCATCCTAACGACAGTCTATCCTATCATCAGGACCATCCTTGCGACGAACTATTTTATCTCCATCCTTGGTTAAAAAAGGGAGCCTATTGGATAACTCTTATCGAATCCTCTATTGTCATCGCGTCACCCACCTTTCGTGTGTGACTCTGTAGGCCCAATACCAAGTTGGCCATAAGTTGTACCCATCAGAACTATTTTTGACTCAGAACCCCTTCTGACTTAATGAATCATTATCTCCATAATGACTCACTCAACTCATCGATTATGGACGTACTAAGCCACTATGCCATAGTCCCGAAACAGTACAGGGTGATTAAATCCATTGGACATTTTTCCCGCTGTTATCGTGTATCTATAGACCCTCATCCAACTAATATCCCAGAGACCACGTGTATGAGACATGGTACTATCAGGCTCACATGGAGTCCATCTGGTTCTTACTCTTATAGGATCCTCCCGGAGAACTCCTTCTCTCTCAATCCGATTGACCATGGACAAAGATTTGCCTGAGCAAGAACACAAGGGATATTCCTTTCATGATATCGAGAGTGGATGATCTTTTTTTGGCATACAATTACTTCTGTAAGGTTGGCTACCATTCCCAATAGCTGGTTGTACTAGATCTGAAACTTCCTGACTATAATTTCGACATCAAAGAATGGAGTGGACAAATAAGGCATCCTTAGTATCTCAAGTCCAAAGACCAATTACACAACTGGGACCATGGAATCGCTGTCTGACAATTAGGTATCATCAACCATACAATATTCTGAGAGCATATCATTTGGTGAACTCATTCTCCAATAAGCACCTTCATCATACCCCTAGTGCCTCCACACCTATGAAACCAACTACCTTTATCATATGGACAAGTGTACAGCACGCTGGTCTATTCAATTATCTTGATGTCCTTCTCGAGTAACCTATGACCATGAATATTTAGGATCTGTGTTTAAGGAGAATTGGTCTCATTATCATGATCTCATCATGATCAAATTCCCATTGCACAGATCCATAGACATCAAAATATAACATCATCTTATGCATGTAATATGAATTGATAAAATGCCATTAATATTATTATCAAAAGAGATTAGTACAAAATGACAAGTGTCATCACTAATGTGAATTGGCTTGCAGGGCACTCATAACTAGCAATCTTCCAGTAAGAGTAGTCTTCGCCATCAAGGAATGGGGGTCTTATGATGGATTGCCCTTCTTCAAATCCTTGAGCTGCCATAGATCTTTGCACCTAGATCGTTAGATCTTATTTGTTACTAAGGATATTAGAGCTCTGATATCACTTGTTGGTATCAATGCTTTAATCAGAGACTACGGCTTTGATACCACTTGTTAGCCCATGGTTTGGTAGCAAGGGTTACCTAGAGGGGGGGTGAATAGGATAAACAGAAATATGAAAGCAAAATCACCACTTTAAAACTTTGGTTAGTGAATATAATCATGTGCGATAAAGAGTAGTAGTATGGAAGCAATTAAAAGACAATCAAACACATTAACACTAGGAATTTATCCTAGTTCGGTATTTTTCCAATGGAAGACCTATGTTGAGCCCCCAAGAAGTTCTTAGGATTTCATTAACCTGTGTACAATCCCCCCAAGGATATACAACACCTAGTCCCTACTAGTCTTCTTCTCTTTTCAAGCAAGAAAGCAGCCCACTATTTCACCTCAACCAGGTACTTTCTTTTACGAGCTGAGAAACAACTCACTGGTATAGACCTCCAGCTGGTCAAATCACCAAACACAAGCTGGTCTTCCCTTCTAACCAAAGGGAACTCTTGCATAGCAAGCCATCTCTTTAAATCAAGAGGAACATTGTGTACAACCCCACAGTCGGACACAAGTCTTTCTTAAGAAAAGAAAGAACCTACTAAGAGTTACACAAGATGAACACTAAAAGGTTCAAACTCTCACTTGACTTTCTCTTCCCCAAATAGACAATGTAGCACAGAGAGAGGGAAGAGAAGCAAAAGCTTGATTGCTAGAAGGCTTTACATGACTTCTGCTTAGGTGCAATCTTCTTCTTGAATGGGCTTGAGCTCTTTCTCTCTTTACTTGAAGTGTATTTGTCATTTTGGTTCCTCTCATTGGATGTACACTCTTTCAAATAGATCATCAAGAATGCTCTATCTCATATTTATCTTCAAACTCTATCTTTTATAGAGTGGTTGAAGAGGGTCGTTGAAGGATGTAACTGTTGGAGCTTTTCCTCTTCATCATCATCATCTTCTTCTACTACTACTTTCTTTGTGTTCATCGGATGCCTGAAATGTGTCTATTGGATACTTGGAATGGAGGAAGATCTTCCAGCTAATGCATGTCCAAATTTGTCAGTAGCAAGTTCCAATGTTGTTTCTGCAAGAAATAAATGCATGTTAGACCACATTTGGCCTAATCGCACTGTGAGAGCCATGGCACGGTCGGGTCATCCCAATGGGGTGACCCGAGCGTGCCGCAGCGGCACGTCGCAGTATGCCACGGACCGGTACGGTCCGGTCCCTGTCAGTAGTATTTTTTTTTTTAACTTCCTCTCTCACATCTGGTGTATCTAAGGGTTTAAATAGTGTCTAATTGAGATGAAATTTCAAACATAAATTAATCATGAGATGATACAAATTATAGTAATTTTAGTTTACTTTTTAAATTAAATTTTTATCAAATAAATATTGTCTAAAAAATCAGTAGATCGACTTAATCTCAATATCTAAGGGATCTAAACGGTGTCTAATTGAGATGAAATTTCAAACATAAACTAATTAAGAGATGATATAAATTATAGTAATTTTAGGTTAAGTTTTTAAATTAATTTTTTGTCAAGTAAAAATTGTCTAAAAAATCATTAGGTCGACTTAATCTCAACATCTATGCATCAATAATTTCTGATATTTATATTTCTAAAATCAGTATATTTTTTTGATAATTATGATGATTTTATATTTGACTTTATTTTTTGAACTGAATGTCGTCCTGTCAAGTGCACACAATCAAAGATAGTACCCATGGTTCGCCGTGCGAATCGTACCGTGCCTGGGCTCTCGCAAGCCCAGGCATGGTCGGGCCACCCCAATGGGGTTACCCGAGCGTGCTGCGGCACATTGCTGACCGGTATGGTCCAGTCCACTAAATCTTTTTTTTTTTCATTCCTCTTTCACATCCGGTGTATTTAAATCTAAATGATGTCTAATTGAGATGAAAATTTAAACATAAACTAATTAAGATATGATACAAATTATAGTATTTTTATTTTAATTATTTTTATCAAATACAAATTGTCCCAAAAATTATTAGGTCGACTTAATCTCAACATCTATGCATCAATAACTCCTAATATTTATATTTTTAGAATCAGTATATTTTTTTAGTAATTATGGTGACTTCAGATTTGACTTTATTTTTGAAACCAAGTGTTGCCCCGTTGAAGTGCACAGAGGGTTTGCCATACAACGCCAAATCCTGTGTGCACTTAAGGGGTTTAAATGGTGTCTAATTGAGATAATTTTCAATCATAAACTAATTAAGAGATAATACAAATTATTGTAATTATAGTTTAATTTTTTATCAAGTAAAAATTATCACAAAAATTATTAGGTCAACTTAATCCCAACATCTATGCATCAATAATTCCTGATATTTTATATTTTTAAAATCATTAAATTTTTCTAGTAATTAAGATGACTTCATGTTTGACTTTATTTTTGAAACTAAATGTCGTCTCGTTGAAGTGCACATAATCAAATATAGTATTAGAATTATATTAATAATATAAAAATATTCTAAAATTAATGATAATTATGCTTTATATAGTGATCATGTCTTATGTATAATTTACTATCTCTTTTAATTTTTAGTGTCATATTAATATTTTATTATAAATTTTATGACGTTACAGTTTGGTTTCTGTTTTCAGATTCTTGGTGATGATCTAATGGAATACATTGGTCATATCATGAACAACTTTCATCAAGAGCCCAAAGACTAGATCACCCTCGTTCAAGGCTGTAGAGAGGCCGCACTCACTGCTAGTTTGGATCACGATATGAGAGAGAAGGTCAAGAATAATTCACTATATCTTTAAGCACAAACCTTCATTTGAGGTGTTTCTAGTTAGAACTTGTAGAGGAAGTCATGGGGAACAACTTTTATTAAGAAGTCTCAAAGAGATATGCCCTCGTTGAGATGTGGAAGGCAAGATAATCATGTATATGTAGATCATGATATGAGAGAGAATGTGAAGAATAATCTTCTATAACTTTGGGCACAAACCACCAATTAAGGTGATTCCACTTTGATGACGAAGCTGAAGATGAGTAGAACAACTTTGATGAAGACCTCATGAGCATTTCAGCCCCTTTTCAGGCTGTAGAAGGCATGATATCTTTGATAGTTCTAGAGGATATGAGAGAGAAGGGGAGAGAGAAAGGGTGCAATGTTGAGAATGACTTCTCCTCTGACTTTGGGGCGATGGGGCTTAGTGAGTAGAGCCTCCAGGGGTCTCTTCACGTGGTGGTAGTCTTTTTCTATCCTATAGAGTCCTAGGATGTGTTTAAGAGCGAGAAAGAGTACAATCTTGAATTAGAGAGAGTCCATGCATGAGAAGAGATGGAGAGTCTATCTTGAGTATGGATGGAGTCTTCTTTTGAAGTTTGCTCATTTTAAATATTCATCAAGTCACGAACTAAAAAAAAAATTAAACAAGCCCTTCCCCCATCGTATCTCAGCGGTACGGTACTGTACTACAGAGAATGCGGCATGGTCGGTCCGGGCGATACGGAGAACCTTGTGTTAGGCTAGAGAAGCCTTTTGTTAGATAGCCCATACCTCTTTTACTTTTTGTCAATGTTTCTTACTGACAGCTTGTTACTTCAAGGAGGTGCTTTTCTTTCTATTAGGAAAGAAGAAATCCTATAAGTAAGCAAAAAGAGATCTTCAGTCAGACAATAAATAATACTTTAAACATATGAGGTACATTTGATATTTCATTGGGTGCCAAAGACAATTTGAAAGTCAATTTGTAAGACACGACTTCCCGACTTTCTGTCTGGTGTCCTGGATGACTGGCCACTAACGCGTCCAGGCTGGGTGACGCGTTAGTGTCGCGTCGTAGGTATCCGACGCGACAGTCATCTTGTTGTGATGAGGGTGTGCGTCGCGTTCTTGTCGCGCTCTTGTCGCGACCGGTCAACGGGTTGCGACAGTGTTGTCGTGTTCTGCTATTTAGTCATTTAACGCCTGTCAGGGTGGCAGGTGTGCCAGTACGACCTATTGGGTGGTCGCGGCGTCCCTGGGGGGCGCATTCTAGTCGCGTCCCATTGACCCGTCGCGTTAAGGTCCTTAATGCGATGGGGCGGTCTGTCGCATCTTAGGTGCCGAAGGCTAAAAGCCTTGGCCGGTTACCCTTTCCCCCCTTTCCCCCTTCTCTCTTCTTCTTCCCTTTCCCCTCTTCTCCGGCGATGGGGAGGTTCCCCTCTGGTGATCGGGGCGTGGTGGCACTGACGGGCTCGTGGCGAAGCGGCGGAGTGGCGTCATGGAGCGAGGAGGAGGTGTCGTGCCTTTGTGAAGGCCCTCTTTGGGGTTCGTTCTTCGTGAAAGGTAGGGATTGCTTGAACCCTTCTCGATCCGGGTGGATTGGGAGCCCCTCGGGGTTTATAGATAGTATTTACTGCTTTCCCCATGCTCCCCTCCCCCGTGTGGTGTGTTTGTATCTTGTAGGCGGCCCGAGATTGAGGATCCCTTCGGTCTACCTCTCTGCTGATGTCGCGACGGCTCGGCACGTCGCGACATCAGAAGAGGCATCGGCCCGGTCGGGCGCGACCTTGTCACGCCCGGATCGGAATCTCACAAACTCGTAGCATGATCTTGTGGATAGCACAACAAACCATACTATGATTTGAAAGCAGTCAACCCTTAATACTTGCAACTCTTGCAATATCCGATCTTATTTCGGCCCCTGAATTTTAATGACCTTGTGAATAGCACAACAAGTCATTAAATCCAGTTTAAGCAGTACCATCATTACGTAACGAGCATAGATTTGGATGTAGCCCTTGTGGATAGCACAACAAAGCTACACCGTTCCTCTACCCCGTTTAAGGCATCACCATGCCATAGTTTTAGTCTGTCATCAGATTTGGCAAGCCTTGTGGATAGCACAACAAACTTGCCCGATCTAATGGCAATCCTAAAACCATAATGATGGAGGGCCACGTAATTCATTCTTAATGATTACACTACGGCTTAAAATTTAAACGAGGAGGGATTTTGACATATTTTATCTTGGTCTCTATATCAGCGTGCTATTGATATATAGAATTTGAAATATCATATATTTAATTATATATATCATAGCACATTCCACATATATCATATATATGAAGAAAAACGATGGATGATCATGGACTTTAACCTACACTGGCATTACCAGAGCCAGTTGGTAATCCACAAACATGGCAAACATATGGCAGTCTCGCATCATATGCTCTTGCTTGATGTAACTCTATCTAAGGTCTTGCATGGTACTCTCCTCCATCTCCGCCAATCCGCTTCTTGAAATTACAAGACATTAAATTGGGCTCGCAGGCCCATAAATATACATCAGATAATAATAAGAAACCTTGAACAAGTCAAGGGGAGTACATAACAGGAGGGAGATAGAATGTACAACCTGGATTTGATAGAGGGAGAGAGGGAGGCACGCAGTCCTCATAAATTACATCACATGCCATAACCATAAACATCATCACATGAAATCTAGGTCCATGATCATCCATCCACACATCAACACATCACATGCATCAATAACCAGTTATCACATAATTACTTCTGAAATAACTTTTATTTCAAAATTATAATAATTATATTTGAAAACCATTTAACTAAACAATTTAGCTAATATGGAAAACATATAATCAACATTAGAAAAACGCCATTCGTTGTTACTGCATGAATCCACCAAAATTTACTGATAATTAATTTAACAAGAATCACATTCTTAAATAATTAACATGCATTAATTAGATGAGAGGAAATAACTAAAACGATTTCAGATTTCCTTTAAACTAATTAAGCAGGGGGTCAAACATATGAAAAAAAATTTAACAGAGAGTTAAAACATTTTTAAAACTCTTAAAACTAATTTTCATAATTTTCTAGTATTTTAAAGAATTTTTCAGTCTTTAAACAATTTAAAAACCATTTAAAACTTAAAAAAAGGGGGGAATTGGGCCGGTCAGATCCGGCGTGGGCCGGATCCGACAGTGGCCCGCGCGGGACCCACGGGGGTCCGCCCGCGACTTACCTGTGGGTGACTCGCGCGCGGCCCACGGGGGACCCGCGCGGGGTCGCCCCCTCCGCCCGAACGGAGGGGGCGCACGGCTAGGGTGAAACCCTAGCCGCCGCTGCCCTCTGGCGCAGGGCAGCCCCGCCGGCCCCCGCACCGCCACCGGCAGCTGCGGACGGTGCCGGCGGGGCTGGAGGCCTCCTCCCATCGCCCCAAACGTCCAGAAAATACCGTAAAACCCCCAAAACTCTGCAGAAATCGCCAGTTCTTGGACTGTCCAAGAAGCATGGCGGGGCATCTTGCAAAGGGCCGTGTGACCTCTACAGACGGCCAAACGACGCCATAAAGGGTTCTTCGCGATGCCCTTGGTACAGGTAACAATTCCCATGTACCAAACAGGAAGTGCACATCCCATGTGCGACCCAAGAACGCAGCAAACTTGGCGATTCATGCAGAACGTGAATCGACAAAAACACATGAAATAACATTCATATGGTGCGATTCCGACCGAGCCAACAACCTGGCTCTGATACCACTGTAAGGAATCTATCAGAGCGCAGCGGAAAGCGTGATTCCCTCATGTTGATATCATTGCCGGTGGTCGGAATCAAACAAAAACGAGAACCCGCACGTAGGAAGACCCAATCTTTACCTTTGCGGGGTTGCGAAACTGGAGGCGCTGGTGCTTCAAGCCGTTCAGGTGTCCTGCCTCTAGACGTATCCACGCAAACTCCAGACGCAGACGGGATCTCCTCGGTCTCCACGCATCTCTCGGATCTCAGCTCCACCATGTGCCAGGAGAAAGAGGAGGTGGGGGCACCCTAGGAGAGAGAGGAGGAGGCGGCCAGAGAGAAGACCTGGAGCTTAGGCCAGGGTTTGACTCTCCACGTGTTTTTATAGACACTGCATTTTTTCACAAAACCCAGTTATTGTCTATAACGTCCATCCTTCCCAGTGTGCTCGGAATTCTATTGCGTGTGACCCTCTAGGCCCAAGTGCTAGTCCAGTTTTCAGCCCATTAAGTCCAATAACTCTTTATTGACTTACTGTAATTATTATAACTCATATTAATTAATTACACAATCGATTATCGTCTCACGATAATTGACCGGCTTCCAATCAAGTTGGGTGGCTAAGCAACACCACTTGATCCTGGAAAGCATTGGGGTTCAGCAATTCAATCATCAGAACCTTTTGCTTCAACAGATACCACGTGACTATAATCCTTTGCTCGTACAATGCTCCCGAGTGCACTTAGGGTATGGTCAACTGTCAAACCCTAATGTGTGCACCCACTTGGTTTAGATGCCGCATAGCAATATCAGAAAAGTCATTTTCTGATAAGTAGTCTTGCCCTGGCCAGGACTATCAGGCATCTTTCCCTAGAGCATTCACTCTCTTATTACCGAGAGCGAGCGATCCCATATTGACCACACAATCACCTTCGAAGGTATTCCGCTAGATCCGAACACTTAACTGATTAAGACCTCATGGCTAGAGATCTATAAGTTAAGGTCAAAACCTAGAAGTCCACCGAAAATGTGTCCTTGGTGTCTCAGGTCTAAGGACCAATCACGCCACTGTGACAATGAATCTAGCTGGTTGACAGTTAGGTAACATTACCATCCAGCGATTCATAACGGATCAGTTCAGTGAACTCATTCTCCAATGAGCACCTATAGATTCACCTTACTGTCTCCACACAAGTGACTATAAGACCAGTCACCCTCATTATATGAGCAGGTGCAACCTGCACTAGTCTAACCGGATATTCGATGTCCATCTAGAATATCCCCCGACTAGGAACAATTAAGAATATACGTTTAAAGGATATTATCTCATTGTTACGATCTCATCATAATTAATATCCTTGCGTATATTCATGGACTTCATAATGAAACGATAAACGAATTACACATAATGATATAACAGCCT
Organism: Colocasia esculenta; assembly: GCA_014218235.1. NCBI lineage: Eukaryota > Viridiplantae > Streptophyta > Magnoliopsida > Alismatales > Araceae > Colocasia > Colocasia esculenta. The sequence continues at coordinate 11,822 of JACBKR010006451.1, forward strand.
TATTATTATTATTATAGAACACAATTGTACAAGTTATGATTGGCTTGAGGACACCCATAACTAACATGGCTGACGACCCTTTGAGTGTTTGTGCGTGCTTCTCGCCTACTGGGCTTGTCGTGGGTTACAAGCCAGCGGTTCGGCGTCGTTTTGTTATGCTGCCCCGCATGTTCGCCCTGTGCTTGGCACTGTTACTTGGGACCCCCATCCTCGGGTGCCTTTGAGGGAGGTATCGGGGCGACGAGCATACTCGAGTCGACAGCCGATTGAGACGGACTCTGGAGTTGAGGGGAAAATAGTGGTTTGGATAGCGGCATTGAGTCGTTTGTAGAGCTCTCTTGGCTAGGCTTGGGATGCCGAGGACGTCCGGAGTTCTACCCGGTGTAGCTAGCCAATCTTTATCTCAATGCCTCGCTCTACATTGGTTCCAGAGCCGCGTAGGGAGGTCAGGCATGAGGCCGCAGCTTGCCAGGCTGTGGTGTTGTGTGCATTTGTATGTTTCTGTGGCGGCTCTGTCTCACTCTTTCGGGTAGGCGGAGGCAGGAGCCAGACTAGCGAGCAGAGTGTGTGGACTACGCCCCCCCCCCCTCTTGGCTGCTAGCGGCGGTGGCTTGGTTGTTGTGGTTGTGACGACGTTTCCTCACGATGTTTCGAAGCGTTATCCGTTGCCCTAGCT
>JACBKR010006452.1:0-12431 GCA_014218235.1 Colocasia esculenta
AATCGTTGTTAGTGAAATCGATGTGGCACTTTGAATAGAAATCGATGTATATTAAATGAACATCGATTAGCATTTTAGTGCGCCATATTGCATCAATGTGAGACTCAGCATTTTCTATGAGATTGATGCGACACAGATGATACAAGATATTCAATAATATTTAATTAACCATAAATTTTGTTATCACAAAGATATACTTGATATTATCATAAGTTTTGTTATCACCAAAATACAAGGACAAACATAGAGTGGTTCAACAATCTCCCCCTTTTTGGTGATGACAAAATTTATGTGAATTTTTTGACACAAATATATGAAGTATAGAAAATGCAGAAAATTCATAGACCATACAAATTCTCCCCCTTTTTGTCACTAACCAAAAGGAAGGATCTTACCATGCTTTTCTCCCCTAAAAAATTTCTTACCATCGAGGGGTTCAACAATAATATATTTAATGAATGACTCCCCCTTAGTGAAGGCTCCCCCTGAGCGTGAGACTTCCTCTTAATGTGAGGCAAGTCAGATCTTGTTGCTCTTGACCTTTGACATGTTCTTTGTCAAGTCTTCAAGATTTTTATCTGCATATATCTTAACAGAAAACTTGCAAACATTGTTAGTAGTAATTATAAAAATTCAATATTTATGACTACTCCCTCTTCAGATGAGATTTAGATGAAGAGTTGGCAGTCACTCTTGCCTTGAGCATCCTTTGATCCTGATGCTCCAAGGTTATCCTGCAATCAACTTATTCAGAATAGGTACCCAAATCTTTTTGGGTCTTTGATGGTTAGATGCATAAAAGTATCATTTCGGAATCCAAACTAAGTGCTTGTTGTGCAGGTGTTTACTGTGTGTCCTGATTTATTACAATGAGAACAACAAATATAATCTATTTTTGCAGTTCTTATTATTTTTATGATGTCTGTTGGACATAATTTTTGGAAACATTTTCTTTTACAGGGCTTTTTCTGAGGCAATTTGGTTTCTTTTACACGTTTTGGTAATGGATATTTTCCTAAATTATGGCTTGTTTTCCTTTTTCCAGAGGTATGTATCCAAGCCCTTGTTTATTATTTCCAGATTTTGACCCTTTTAAGCATAGGGCTAAGATGTTTTTTCCTTAGTGAATTTACTAACTGATTCTTTTAAATAGAGATTTTCTTTAGTTAGAGTTTTTAATTTTTCTTCTAACTCTAACTTCTCATTATTCTTGATTTTCAAATCTTCATTTAAAAGATAATTATTATCTTTACTATCATTTAATTGTTTTTTCTAGTTGCTCCAATTCGGATTTAAGATCAGAATTGGTGTTTTCCAAGCAAGTAGTGTTGTTTTTCAGATTTTTTAATTCTTTTACAACACCATTATATTTTTCGTATAGTTCATTAAAGACTACTTCTAAGTCTTCAGATTCTGATCCTGAATCAGTGCATGAATCAAAAATGGGTCAGAATTTACCTCATCTAGTCCTACCATGAGGGCTAGACTTACCTGCTCTTTTTTCGATTCTGGCTTGATGATTTTGAGCTTGTGGTTTCTTCTTCATTTCCCAAGCAGCCGCCATGGCTTTTCTTTTGAATTTCTTGTGCTACTTCTTGGATTTTTCTAGTTGACCAGTCTTCTTCAGTCTAGGACAATCTGGTTTCAATGTCCAGGTTTTCTACATTCATGCAGACTGGTTCTTTCTCCTTTTTCTCTTTCTTTTGAATCCTTCTTGATCTATTTTTCTTCTTCTTGAGAATTTTCTGAAGCTTAGACAGTACATCATTTACGTCACTGTCTCAGAATCTGCATTTTTTGAACTAGAAGAAGAAGAAGAGGTGGAAGGAGCAGCTACCACTTTAAGAGCATTAGTACATTTTTTCTTAGATGAGCTTTCAGATAATCGCTCCATATTTATTTCATGTGCCATGAGAGAACCTATTAAATTATCAATCGACAATTTGGTTAATCATGGGCCTCTTCAATAGCTGTTACTTTAGGTGTTCATGAAATAGTTAAAGACTTAAGTATCTTCCTAACGGTTTCCTCATTAGAAAGAGTTTTACCAAGTGAGCTTAACCACTACTATGCTTGAAAATCTATTATATATTTGAGTATATTTTCGATTGGAAGCATTTTAAATTTTTCATATGAGAGACAAGAATATCTATCCTAGTTTGTTTCACTTTATCTGTTCCTTCATAAGTTATTTACAGTTTATCCCACATTTCTTTAGCAGATTTACATGAAGATACTCTACAAATTCCTTTTTGGATAAAGCACAACATAAATGTTCTTAGCTTTAAAATTTAATGATAATTTATTTTTATCAACTATAGTAATGGTAGTAGTGCCGACAGCAGGAGTAACAACATAATCACCTGCCTCTATTACCTGCCACAGATCAAAGTCTGTGCCCTAAATGAAGCATTCCATCCTCATCTTCCAATATTGGTAGTCCTCTCCATCGAAGAATGGAGGTCTGGTGACCGATTGACCTTCAGCATATCCTTGAGCTGCCATGGATCTTTTCTCTAAGATCGTTGGATCTTCTTTGAATATTCAGAGACCCGCTCTGTTACCACTTGTTGGCCCTTTTGGTACGATAGCAAGTTGACCTAGAGGGGCAGTGAATAGGTTTTCTGCAGTCTGAAATACAAACTTAAACACACAAAAATTACACTTGAAAGTTTGGTTAGTTTGGTGTGATGAAGAGTAGCAGTGTGGAAGCAAATAAACAATCACACAAAAGAGACAAGGATTTATCCTGGTTTGGCCCTTCCCACATGGAAGTCCTACGTCCAGTCCCCAAGCAACCTCTTGGGATTTCACTAACCAAAGGTACAGTCCCCCTCAAGGACCTTACAACACCCAGCACCCCAGCTGGTCTTCTTCTCTTTCCCAGGCAAGAAGGCAGCCCACTTATTTTACAGGCTCAGAAGCAAACCTCCTAGTACAAACCCAGTGTGGTTCAGCTAGACACAAACCCCTAGCTGGGTTCTAAGCTATATACAGTCCTACAGCTGGACAACTCTTCACACAGGAAGACACACTATATACAGTCCTACAGCTGGACAGAAGTCATTCTTTAGAAAAGAAAGAACACGGATGGGAGTTCTATAAGAATGGACTTTGACCAAGAAACTCTCAACCAAAACTCTCTCCCCAGAATTACAATCACTCAGAGAGAGAAAGAAGAGAGAAAAGAAAGCTTGAAGATGCATGAATGCTTCAGACACTTTTGCTTGCTTCTTCTTGGCTCAGGCTCTTTCTCTCTTTTCCTTTGAGTGTATGTGGCGTTGAGGTCTTCACTGGATGTACACTCCTTCAAGGATTTTCAGGAAAGCTCTTCTTGTTCTTCAGCTAAGCTTCTTCTTTTATATGAGAAATTTGAATAGATCCGTTGAAGGATCTGTTGGAGTTCTAGCCGTTGCTCATCTTCTGTCTTTCTTCTGATACTGTGTGGTCTACGAGGTCTACACACATAGAAGTGAGTGTTAGCACAAAATAGTGTTTATGATAAACGGTGCATACCACTGTGTTTCTGCTAACATACTGAAAATAGAAGGTCATATCTTTTTCTGAAAAGCATGCAGCCTTTTTGTCAGAAGATATTTGACTTTTCATTAGGCGCTAAACATATTTGAAACATCTGAATTATAAAGGAAATCGATGTTTACATGAAGTCGATGTTTGGACCAAATCGATGTTTACATGAAAGCAAATCGATGTTATAAGTATAGGCAAATTGATGTTCAATCATAAGTAAATCGATGTTTGACTTACCAAATCGATGTGAGAACAAATTGTTGTTTCTTACTTATGAAATCATTATGATGATCAAATCGTTATGGCAAGCAAATCGATGTGAAACTTATCAAATCGTTGTGAAGCCTTAGCGAATCGTTATAGAAGGCAAATCGATGTGAGAGCAAATCGTTGCGCTCACTTATTGAATCGTTATGAGAACCAAATCGATATGAGAGCAAATCGTTGTTCACACTTATGAAATCGTTGCATGATAAAATCGATGTTTCACTTAACGAATCGTTACATGATCAAATCATTGTGTAACTTATGAAATCGTTGTTAGTGAAATCGATGTGGCACTTTGAATAAAATCGATGTATATTAAATGAACATTGATTTAGCATTTTAGTGCGCCATATTGCATCAATGTGAGACTCAGCATTTTGCTATGAGATTGATGCAACACAGATGATACAAGATATTCAATAATATTTAATTAACCATAATTTTTGTTATCACAAAGATATACTAGATATTATCATAAGTTTTGTTATCACCAAAATACAAGGACAAACATAGAGTGGTTTAACAGACATTGCAGCAGGGGAACTTGTCAGTATTGGAATACCAAATGAGGTTTATGGCTTTCAGCAGATATGCACCTTATGTAGTCACTGATAATGCTATGATCGTGGAATTGTAAGGCCCTCGAATTTTGTTCATATTATGCTTATTTGATTTTGTGCATATTATAATTATTCAATTACTTATGTGCATATGTATATATATATGTTTATTTCTATGCATATTACATTTAGTTAATTCTGTGGATATTGTATTTAAATAATGTTGTGCATATTGTATGTATTTATTCTGTGTATGTAAGTTATTTGATATTTCTATATTCTGCCCGAAATCCCTGTTAACGTCAACATCCCTTGACGTTAGGGCAGGTTGACGGCAACCTGTGTGCCGTTGACTTCTTGGGTCGGGGATATAGACGTCCAGATCGATGGATGCCTACTTCCTGTTAACGACAGCAATGTGGCTGTTTACTTCTCTGATTATGTTGCGATTCCAGAGCTGAAAATGGCAGTGTTTTCTCCGGGTTCTTGATTAGGAAACTATCCCCAACGGTAGGAAAACCTAATCCTAGGCGCACCCAGACCCTTAAACCTATAAAACGTAGTTTTTTCGCCCCAAATTAAGACCTTTAGGTTGAGAGGAAAGCTAGGGTTTTCTTGTGGGAAAATCAATTTTTGCAAAGCTTGATCCGACGTGTGTGGGGTTCTTCTGGCAATCTACTGCGACTAGGAGGAGGTCTTGCTATTGAGGAATCTTCCCCGACTTGAAGAAAATCATCAGTGCAGGCGGGAAGACCGATTTGGGGTTGCAAAATCTCTCCTTCTTGGCTTGGCCGAGGAGGGCTTCTTCGACAAAAATCAACCCTTTTGAGATTTTATTTCAGGCAAGTAATTGAGGGGTATCATCCCTAGACATGTCCTTTAGGTTTTAGGTATTTTTCTGGATTTTATTCGTGTCCTGGAACCCCCATTCACCTTTTTATTTGAGTTCGGTCTGCACTTTTGTAGACAGGAGGTTGACGACAACCTTGTTGCCGCTAAGTTCTTGAGTTGACGGTAGCATCCTGTGCCGTTAACCCTTGTTGGTGGCAAGGCCCTTGCCGTCAAGTTCATCTATTTTCTGCAAAACTATATGTTGATCTCTGTACTATGATTTTTGACTGTTTGGAGGTCTGTGCATGCTGTAAAAATTAGGGTTTGTCAGGTACAGTCTCTAGGTCATATCATGAGGTTCTGTCGAATTTCTGAACATGATTATATTTAATATAAATTATGTATTGATGAAATAGCATGTTTTGGCTATGTTTAATTGGGAATAAGTAGTTTTGTTGCATGTTAGGGTTACAAAAATTATCACGATCTTAGAGTGACTATTCACATGTTTTAGACCTATTAGAACTGAATGCTTTACTGTCTACCATGTTAAGTGAATAATTTACTGAAATTACCTAAAATGTGTTTAAATTATTAAAATTAGTTTTACTATTGCGAAAAATCTGAAAAATTAGACATGTGACACATTATATGTATGGAGTATGTGATAAAAAGTTGTTACTATTTTGAGTCCCGTGAATACCGTTTACTTTTAACAAGGGTAATTAGACCATATTAAGCATGTTGATTTAAATCATGTAATCTCAGTGTTTAGCAATATGATTAGGTACTGTTATGGTTAATTTAATACTGTGGAACAGTCATACTGAGTTCTGTAAACTAAACATGTATATTTGTTTAAAGTGCATGTGAATGAGTTAATTGTGCATATAAGTGAATGAAACCATGTGATTAAGTGTTAATGTGTATATGTGCCGAGATTGACATTGCTACCATAGAAGGTTGTGGAGCCGCACTGTAAGAAAGTCCCTATGGGAAGGCTCATTGTGTATGTGATATCTTATGGGTATTAGGATGAAATCCTGGAGGTGGACAAGTACCACTGGTTAGGGTGGAGAGGGCTTCTCTCGGTTCTGTGCAGTGACCAAGATTCGTCACTATATTGCCTAGGTGACAAGCATGTGTTTGTGAATGTGTGTCCGTCTTTATGGTGGTTCGGACTGTGTCATAGTAAATAAGTGTAAAAAGTGTGAAAAATGTGAATATGTGCAATGTGAACATGTGTTAGTGTTATGTGAATGTGATAGCATGTGAAAAGATGTGAAACCATGTGAATGAGAGTTAATTATGTTAAAACAGCAAGCTAATGATGTGTATATGTGCATAAAAGCATGTGAAAATTATTAGATATCATGCTAGGATTGTTAGTTACTATATGTGCATAATTCCATGATCTAATTGTGTAGAATTGTGAAATGATATGAATAGAAAATTGAAATCTTGAATCATGTTACATATATGTGTAGAAAGCATGTGTAGGTTGTTCATGTATATTTGCCTAATTGAAATGAATCATGTGACATATATTTCTTTCATTGTTTAAAGATTAGCATGTGTGTGATATGTGTAAGGATGTACCTTAGGTTGCTTGCTGGGTCTTGTTGAAAGACTTATATTTGCTTTAACATACAGGTGAGACAGGTGTCCCCGTACTTGAGGAGGACTTAGTGAGGAGCGACTCCGAGCGTGAGGAGTAGTTGCATTTGTGGAATTCGCTGCTTAGTTTGCTTTCTTTTCATAGTATGTGAACAATGTTATTCATATGGACTTGTAATAATGTGGACATTGTGTATTTCCTTATTGCTATATAGACTGTGAAATTATGTGAATGATGATGGAATAAGACTTCTCTTTTATTTCCGCTGTACTCTTTTGTTATTTATGTACATCTCGACCTATTGTGTAGCATTGGGTAAATGTCCCACTGTAATGACGCCCTTTATATCGTGTGGATTGGTATAATCGTACCGGTATAAGGAGGGTCATACAGAGATTGGTATCAGAGCAACAGGTTGAGATAGTACATGAATATGCCATCATCTTCACAATATTTCAAAGTCTTTATAGAATTTGTCCATATAGGTGGAAAATATCTAATAATGAATTAAAGATAGATAAGAAAATGGTTAGGACTAAGTAACTTAGATTCTAACTAAAGTAAATTGTTTTACAGGCTATGGCGAGCCGTGGTAGGCATGGTGCTTAGGCTAGGGAGGATGAGCATAGGCGTGAGGTGAGGGGTGAGTAGCATGACCCTTGAGGTGAGGGGTGAGCAGCAGGACCCAGCACCCCAGGGTCCCATGGTACTTCCTCCACCCCCACCTGTGAACTACGACGTGTTCATGCAAGGCCTGGTTCAGGCAATGTAGACCCAAGTGCATACTCAGGCGGCACTGTAGGCTCAGCTGTAGGCATAGGTTAGAGTTGTAAATAGGAGTAGTCTATTTTGTTAAATACATGATTGTTATGTAGTGCTTATGTATTGCTTGTTGTCTCAGGGTCAGGCTCCAGCTCCTGTTCCCCAGGAGCATGGCCATGGTGGTCCGTCCATCATGGAGAGGTTCAATGGGATGGGTCCACCTTCTTTTAAGGGGGAGAGTCAGCCCCTCTTGGCGGAGAGCTGGATGAGGGAAGTTGAGAAGATTTTCCGGGACATCAGGTTGCCGAGGAGACAAAGTTAGCCTGGCTTCCTACATGCTACAGGTACTTGAAGTATATGTACCTGTGTAATGTTAGGTTTTTGTTTAGATTGTGCTTATGGGTTGTATTTTGTAGGAGAGAGCCGATGTTTGGTGGGCCTCTGTACTGTGTACCAGTACAAGGATGGTGCTATTGAGGTGACTTGGGCCGAGTTCACGAGGCAATTTCGAGCCAAGTTTATCCCTGAGCACATGCAGGACAAGATGGAGCAGGAGTTTCTTTCTCTCACTCAGGGCTCCATGACAGTATTGGAGTATGAGGCCAGGTTTGCCGAGCTTTCTAAATATGCTCCCCATTAGTTGCTGATGAGCACAGGAAGGCTAAGAAGTTTGTGATGGGGCTCAAACCATCATTGAGGTCGAGGCTTGTGGCTTTTGACCACCGCACTCTAGATGAGGCTCTCAGCGCAGCGTGCAGGAAGAGAGCGAGATGGACCAATATCTGGAGGAGAAGAGGGCAGCTCAGAAGAGGTCAGCGCCACCTTTCCAGAGGCAAGATAGGAAGAAGACAGTGTACCAGTCACCCCAGCGTCCAGTAGCGGCTACAAGTCAGCAGGCAGTTAGACTGCAGTCCCCCAACTTCAGGCCCAGTGACAAGAAGGCGTGTCCCCACTGTGGTAGGGCACACAACGACACTGAGTGTTGGAAGTTGGCAGGGAAGTGTCTCAAGTGTGGCAGCACCGAGCACCAGATCCTAGATTGCCCCAGACTTCATAGGGTGTTCAGTGAGGAGCGCCAGCCCCAGCAGTGGCAGCGGCAGTAGCGCCAGTTACAAGGAGTCCAGGAAGGCCTCGAGCCCAAGCTCGAGTGTTTACGCTAGCATGAGAGGATGCAGAGCAAGCCGAGAACGTCACGGAAGGTACAGTTCTAGTCATGGTGTGCATGCTCGGGTATTGTTTGATATGGGTGCCACACACTCGTTCGTATCCGAGAGCTTTGCCAAGCAGTTAGCAGCAGAGTCTGGAGTTGAGGCAAGGAGTTAGAAGTCCCTTTGTCTGTGCACACACCGGCAGGTACGGTCACGACCAGGAAGTGTATTCCATCTTTATCTGTGTGCATTGAGGACTGAGGCTTGTTTGGGTGCTTCTACTTGCTCAAGATGAAGAACTATAATGTCATTCAAGGTCTGGACTGGCTTGAGGAGCACTATGCCTTGGTGGATTGTAGAGGGAAGAAGATTACTTTCTGTATTCCTGGTGAGGATGAGTTCTCACATCCGTTGCCAAGGAACTTAGCGGGAAGGTTTGTGAACTACTACCATGAAGGTGATGAGGATGGTGAACAAGGTTTTGACGCATTTATTGCCAGCGTGGTCTTAGTCTCTAAGGTCGATCAGCCACCGACCCTTGAGGAGATTGAAGTGGTGCAAGAATTTCCAGACGTGTTTCCTGATGATTTGTCTGGATTGCCACTGGTAGAGAGATAGAGTTCACTATAGAGTTGCTTCCAGGCACCTCTCCTATCTTTAGGCTCCTATTGGATGGCACCTACGAGTTAGCCGAGTTGAGGAGCAGTTGTAGGATTTGTTGGATAAGGGATTCATTCGCCCTAGTATGTCAGCATGGGGCACACCTGTTTTGTTCGTGAAGAAGAAGGATGGGTCACTACAATTTGAAGTTGGTGAGCTGCTTGTATAAAAGAGCTTCATTGTTTTGTTTGAAGCTTCTTAACAATGTTATCATGTTTTCCCTAGATGCGGCCTTGGTGTTTCTCTCTCTAGTTTCTAGAGAGAGAGGCTCTGGGAATTTTGCCTGCTAGGCGTTTGCTGGGTTGGCTGTCGGCCTTGTGCCAACGGTGTTTTTTCTTACTCGGGGTGTCATGGCGTCTCCATCAGAAGGTGGGGAGGCTACGCAAGACTTGGTGACACTGCATCTTTTGCGGGCGGCATACCTATGCTCAGATCATTGCAGAAACCAAACCGCCTCCTCTGGTGAACATAGGTGTTAAAGCTCCTAGTTTTACTGATGCTGGAGAACCGACAGTCTTCTTCTCACGAGAAGAGGTTGGTAGATCTATAGTTCCTCTTAACCTGGCTGTTATAGTGAGGTGTGCTTATGGCAGGTGCTCTATTCCTAATTTTAGAGTTGCTTATCTCAAAGACTGGGTCTTAAGGTTGATTTCATTGTGAGTGTCCTGAATCAACGTCACCTTCTCCTACGGTTTGAGGAAGAGGAGGATTATCTGAAGGTTATATTGAGGAGGAGTCTATATATTAAAGGCTTGTTGTTTAGATTCTTTAAGTGGGATGCAAATTTTGATTTTAATGTTGGTCCTACTATTTTGCCAATCTGGTGGGTTTTTCTATGCTTCCGGTTAACTGCTACTTCCAAGACTTTTTAAGGTCTATTGTTGGGAATTTTGGGCAAGTTCTTAGAATACATGAGCCAACTCAATCCCTTAATCAAACACATGAGGCCTTTGTTTGTGTTAAACTTGATATTACAAAAGCTAGGCCTGAGAGGATATGGATTGGTTGTGGGCAGGATGGTTTTCTGGCAAAAATTAATCACTGCAGGGTGTCGGCTGTCTGTGGCTTCTATCAAAAGCTGGGGTATGCAGAATTGGAGTGTCATAGGAAGTCGAAGGACACAGTGGTGGCGACTGGTTCTCAAGCTAATCAATAGGATTTTCAAAAGAATAAGGTGATACTATTGCTGGGAAAAAACATGGCGTCAGAAGGATCTCTCAACTGCTCATACTGTCCCTACTTAGGATAATAATGTGGAAGTGTTGGTGGTTAGTGATCCACCTTTGAACGTGAGAGATGCTCTTCCATCGGTGTTATCAATTCCAGGTTCTCGAGAGGTGGGTGTCTGGGAAAAACCTAATCACACTCAGAATTTGCTGCATGGTTTGCATGGTGCTATTTTGGAGGTGAGGTCGGGCTTCAAAGGACCTTCTGAAGAGGTCATGGCCCTAGTTTGTAGGCAGCTCAGGAATGGAGGTTTATGTCCATCCCACATTGCATGGTTTGCATGATAACTCAATAGTGGATCAGGTTCAAGGATCTCATTCTGGAACCTGTTTAGTTGGGGCACCGACAGTCGAGAGGAGCCAGAAGGGCCTCTCCGTGAGATCTCCCGCCGGAGAAGAAGCAGTCCTTCTAAATTCAGATATTTCCAATTTTAAGCCACCAGATTCTATTCTTGAAAGGGTGGCTACTCTGGCTAACACGAAGAATATTTTCATGCCTGGTATGGTTAACAAATAAAGGAGGGTCAGGTTGAGAAAGTGGGCACCCGAACTCGCTCTAAGGCGAAGGTAGTTGTGGGCTCTTCTTCTGGTACTCGTCCTTATGAACCCTTCCATTTTATACTGGAATATTAGGGGTATTGCGAACCTGGTCTCTCGGCGTTCGCTTAGGAGACTGCTTAATAGGAACAATGTGGATTTTCTGGCTATTGCAGAACCTATGGTTTCTATGGAGAGAGTGGATTCTATACGCTCATATCTTCGTATGGATTCAGTAATTGGTAATAGTAGTGATAATGGTAAACTTTGGATTTTCTGGAGGAACTTTCCTTTTCAACTGGTGAATTGCTCTGATCAGCATATCACTATGGCTGCGATGAAGGATAACAGGGTTTCCCTTTTAATAACGATAGTTTATGCAAGCTACCATGTAGATAGAAGGCGCCTGCTGTTCGATGAGCTCCTGAATTTTTCCAATTCTGTGGATGTTCCTTGGTTAGTAAGGGGTGATTTTAATTGTGTTTCCCTTCTTTCGGAGAAGCTGGGTGGCAGTTTTGTCAACCTACATGGCATGCTGGACTTCAATGCATTTATATCTGGTGCATCTCTTATGGATGTTGGTTATTTTGGTTCGCAATTTACTTGGTCGAACAACCGTGCTGGGACTTCATCTGTTAGGGCCAAGTTTGATAGATTCCTCTGCAATTCGTCATGTGGTCATACATATTGTAACGTCACACATTTTTCGGATCCTCGTGGATCCTCGCTTAGTGGTCGTTTGGATCTGTGTTTGTTGGTTCTGGTGTGGTGCCTGACCAATGTTGGGTCATTGGGCCTTGGTCGCGGTTCCCATGCATTGTGTGGGTGTTGTGGGCCAGAGGTTTTAGCCTAAATAGCCCACAGGTTCACTGTTGTCAACGTGACAGTGAGGGACGTCGCGTTCATAACGCGACAGTTCTGGGTGTCACGTTCGGATTGCCGCCTCATAGCGGTCTTCGTCTGTATGCGCGCCGCGTGTCGCGCGCTGGGCGGCATGCTGATGTCAGCCTGGGAAGGCGACACCCTACTACGTCGCGTTCCCAATTGTGAAGTGTTTTTAGTTGAGGTCGACCGAACAGAACTCGGCAAGCTCTGCTCGCCAGGAAGGGTTGCTACGGCCGTTTTTTGGATGATTTGGGGTTTTGGCGTCGTTTTCGGAGTGGTCTCGCCGCGAGTACGTCGCATGGAGCGGAGGAGACGCCGGTTGTGATCGGTCTTTGTGTTTTTCGCAAAGGTAGGGAGATTCCACCTTGTTTTATTTGTGGGATTGCATGTGATGCATGTTTAGATC
>JACBKR010006453.1:0-12443 GCA_014218235.1 Colocasia esculenta
TTAGGGATCATACGATCCAGCTCTTGTGTGTTCCTTCTCGTCTTGAGTTGGACACACACAGGGACCACTGCCACCTGCCCGTGTACACAGCACGGCTAAGGGGCGGTTGTGATTTCTACCAGATGCCGGTACCCGACCTGGTGCTGTGCACCGTTACTACGTGTTTATCGCGTTTTACAATTGTACCCTTCATCTACAGTCTCTTTACTCCCATCTGTCACGTTCTCTCTACACTTCATCTATCTCGTCGAATACTCTCATCTCTTCTGGTACTCTATTGGTCATCGTGTGATTGTCTAGAAAAGAAATGAATAATGAGCGCAATAGGGCCCGATCAGGTCCTGGGAGGAGCGCCTCGAAAGTGCTAGTGCCCATGGGAGTTAAAATGATTACAGGATGTGTTACGGCATGCATCCAACGCCAGTTTACTATCTAGATTATCTATGACAATCAAAGTGCTATCTCTACAAGTGCAAGCGTGATCGTTACTAGTGCACCGTTGTGCAATTTACATGTTATATCATTACATGGCCATTCTATTATCATTCTCGTGTACTATTTCCCTGTGCCAGTTGCAATTGTTCTCTCGTTATCGTGACATGCTCTACAGACTTACTCTCTAGTTAACCTGCCATTAAGACATTAACTATTTAAAGCATGCTTGTGTTCATGAGATATTAAGTCCTACTGGGCGTTATTCGCTCATCCTGCGTATTTATTTAATGTGTTCAGGTGTGTCAGATGGAGACGACCACACATACGAGGACGGGACGGAGGGAGATGCTCAAGAGGACCATTCAGCCACCAATGCTATTTAGTAGTAGTCTGCTAGTATAGTTAAGAGTTTAGTGAGTCAGTTAGTCATTATATAATAGTTTGATTTTGAATAAAGTACTCTGGGCCCTAGTTTTGGCTCTGATACGATGATGTAATGATGACTGGTAAATTATTAATGAAATTGGAGATTTATTGGGTATTATTCCATTGTGCAATGGTTTGCATTTAATTCTCGCTCTGTACTATTTAATAACTGTAATCCCGCTCCGATATTCCGCGTCGGGGCGTTACATAAACGAGGAGGGATTTTGACATATTTTATTGGTCTCTATATCTGCGTGCTATGATATAGAATTTGGAATATCATATATTTAATTATATATATCAAAGCACATTCCACATATGATATATATGAAGAAAAATGATGGATGATCATGGACTTTAACCTAGAGTGGCATTACCAGAGCCAGTTGGTAATCCACAAACATGGCAAACATATGGCAGCCCCGCATCGATGCTTGCTTGATGTAACTCTATCTCCATGAAGGTCCTGCATGGTACTCTCCTCCATCTCCGCCATCCTTCTTATAATTACAAGTAATATTTAAATTGGGCTCGCAGGCCCATAAATGTACATCAGATAATAATAAGAAACCTTGAACAAGTCAAGGGGAGTACATAACAGGAGGGAGATAGAATGTACAAACCGGATTTAATAGAGGAGAGAGGGAGGCACGTAGTCCTCATAAATTACATCACATGCCATTAACATAAACATCATCACATGACATCTAAGTCCATGAACATCCATCTACACATCAACACATCACATGCATCAACAAGCAATTATCACATAATTACTTCTGAAATAACTTTTATTTCAAAAATATAATAATTATATTTTGTAAACCATTTAACTAAACAATTTAGCTAACATGGATAACATCTAATCAACATTAGATAAACGCCATTCACCGTTGTTGCATGAATCCGCCAAAATTTACTGTTAATTAATTTAACAAGAATCACATTCTTAAATTAATTAACAAGCATTAATTAGATGAGAGGAAATACCTAAAACAATTTTAGATTTCCTTAAACTAATTAAACAATGGGTCAAACAACTGAAAATTAATTTACAGAGAGCTAAAACAATTTTAAAACTCTTAAAACTAATTTTCCATAATTTTTGGGTTTTTAAAACATTTTTTCTGAATTTTAAAACAATTTAAAACTTAAAAAATGGAGGTAAGTGGGGGCCGGTCCGGATCGGGCGGGGTGGATCCGGTAGCCGGTCCGTCCAGAGGAGGCCGGCCGACGCGGGCACCCGCGTGGGTGCCCGGGCCCCGCTCGGGTCCGGGTAAGTGACCCGGACACGGGGGGCCCGCGGGGGGACCCGCGAGGGTCGCCCCTCCCACCCGACAGGGGCTGCGGCCAGAGCGAAACCCTGGCCGCCGCCCCCACCGGCGCAGCGCCGGTGCGGCGCGGCCACGCCGCCTTCGCGCCGCCTCCGCCGCCGCAGAAGGCGCCGGCGGCGCCGGAGACCGCCTGCCATCGCCCCACTGCTCAGAAAACCCATCCCGAAAAAGCCCTAAAAACCTGCAAAATTTTGCTCATCTTGGACTGTCCAAGAAGCATGGTGGCGGCATCTTGCAGGGGTTCGTGTGGCCTCTACAGAGGGCCAAACGACGCCACGAAGGGTTCTTCGCGAAGTCCTTTGTACCAGGAACAACTTCCATATACAAAACGGGGAGTGCACATCCCATGTGCGACCCAAGAACGAGGTAATGATTAGGGATTCATGCAGAACGCGCAAAAACACATGAAATGACAATCATACGACGCCGATACCGACCGGGCAGCAACCTGGCTCTGATACCATGTTAGGAATCGATTGGGGCGCAGCGGAAACCGATTTCCACAGATAGATATCGTTGCCGGCGGTCGGATCGAACGAAAACTGTGAAACCGCGCACAGGAAGATCCGATCTTTACCTTTGCGGGGTTGCGTAACTCCCGAATCGGGGAGGAGGTGGCACAGGAGGCGCCGGTGCTTCAAGCCGTTCAAGTGTCCGGCCTCTAGACGTATCCACGTGAGCTCCGGACGCAGACGGGATCTCCTCGTTCTCCACGCGTCTCCCGGATCTCAGCTCCACCATGTGCCTGAGAGAGGAGAGAGAGGGTGGGGGGCGCCCTGGGAGAGAGAGAGGAGGGGCGGCCAGGGTTAAGCCTGGAGCTTGGCCCAGGGTTTAACTCTCAGCGTATATTTATAGACACCGCGGTTTTTCATAAAAACCCAGTCATTGTCTATAAAGAACACCTGCCCAGTCTGCTCGGAACTCTTATGCGTGTGACCCTCTAGGCCAACTGCTAGTCCAGTTTTCAGCCCATTAAGCTCAATAACTCTTATTGACTTATGGTAATTAATTAACATCTCATATTAATAATTACACAATCAATTATCGTCTCACGATAATTGACCGGGCTTCCAATCAAGTTGGGTGCCAAGCAACACCACTTGATCTTGAAAAGCATTGGGGTTCAGCAACCCATTCAAGGAAACTTTTGTATCATCAGTTACCACGTGACTATAATCCTTCGCTCGTACAATGCTCCCGAGTGCACTTAGGGTATGGTCAACTGTCAAACCCTAAATTGCACACTCACTCGGTTTAGATGCCGCATAACATATCAGAAAACTTTTCTGATAAGTAGTCTTGCCCTGGCCAGGGACTATCAGGCATCCTTCCGTAGAGCATTCACTCTCCTATTACCGAGAGCGAGCGATCCCATGTTGACCACACAATCACCTTCGAAGGTATTCCGCTAGATCCGAACACTTAACTGATTAAGACCCATGGCTAGAGATCTATAAGTCAAGGTCAAAACCTAGAAGTCCACCAACAAGGTGTCCTTGGTGTCTCAGGTCTAAGGACCAATCACGCCACTGTGACAATGAATCTAGCTGGTTGACAGTTAGGTAACATTACCATCCAGCGATTCATAACGGATCAGTTCAGTGAACTCATTCTCCAATGAGCACCTACAGATTCACCTTAGTGTCTCACACAAGTGACTATGAGACCAGTCACCCTCATCATATGAGCAGGTGCAACCTGTACTAGTCTAACCGGATATCCGATGTCCTTCTCGAATATCCTCCGACTAGGAACAATTAAGAATATACGTTTAAAGGATATTAATCTCATTGTTATGATCTCATCATAATTAAATCCATTGCGCATATTCATAGACTTCATAATGAAACGATAAATGAATTACACATAACGAATATAAAAGCCTTATTATTATTATCAAAGAACAAGATTGTACAAGTTATGATTGGCTTGAGGATCCATAACTAACATGGCCATCCTTACTTTTTTACATATACACACACACACACCCACACCTATTCTTAGGGGTTTAAAACCACCATCCAGTGAGTTCCCCATTTTACTCATTTTATTTATTGTTTCGGGATTCGTACTAACGCCTCATTTGGCTAATCCCTATTTTTATTTGTCTTTTTTGCAAGGGTAATCAAACGGAAAACATCCTCTACCGCGGCCGGCCGTGTTCGTAGAGGAAGATAGGACCTACCTCCCCCGCGCAATCTCCCCACGCTCCAAAAGGCATTTCTTGCGATCACTCCTCCATCCGCACCCTTCGCCGTGCATTCTCCATTCGGTGCCACATGCACCTGGCGATCATGATCCTCCACTCACCTAATGCATCCTCTTTGTATGCATCGTCGAACATTCACCCCTCGGTGGTGTTCTATAGGGATGCCACAGGGGTTGGTGCTCTGGAGCCTCTTGGTATCTAACATCGAAGTGAAATTTAATCGCAAAGAAGGAGAAGGGGGTGTCCGATACTAGAAATTCTGAATTGATCAAAAGCAGCACATATGATAAATGTTGTATAGCCTACTGACACCAGACTGAGCATAAGATGGCCTTCAGTCTAGTATGAGAAAGGGGGCTCACTGCTCAGCAGCGACGAAGCTCCGTACAAATAGGTAGAGAGATAGAAGTGGAGAACATTAAATCAAAAATACGAAACTGTAGGCGACAAGGATGCAATAATGCATATACCCATCTTTGGGCCTTCAAGCATACTCCCATGACGTACAATAAAAAAAAAGAAATTGGAAAGGGCAATGTGGAAGCATGCACAAAGATATTATCTATTAATTTCTTGTGGGCACCGGCCCTTACATATCATTCCGAGACATGAACTTCATTGGGAGTACATTCTCAGAAGACAGTCGCATCAGAAAGCAAGAAAACACATGAGAAGCTGAACATCTCAAGGGGGAGGAGAAGGTAGAAATATATAAAAAAAATAAAACGAATGATCTTTCACTCCCTCTGCCTCACCTTCCCACTCTCTAGCCAAGCACTGCAACACACACAACCCAGGGAAGAACCAGGCCTGATTCCCGTCGGCTCCTCCTTGTTGCTTTCTTTTCCCCCAAGAAAGGCTTATGCCACCAGAGAGCCTTCCTCTTTCTGCTTCTGCTTTCTACCTCTTGATCCGATGCCTTTGCATGGGAAAATGGGGTTTTTAAAGCCCACCTTTTGAGGGCTGAGGTGGCAAAGGTCCCTCCTTAAAATATCCCCTCCTCTTCCTTAAATTTACCTCATTTGCCATTTGTCCCTTGCTGCTGTACGCAACTTGATGTGGCTCTCTCTTGGGCTGCAGCCCATTTATGGCCCAAAGGCCATAAAAATGGGTGCAAACACTACCTGTGAGGCGGCTACTCTCCTGTTTCTACACAGGTGCATGTGGAACAAGATGAACAAGTGGAGCAATCTTCTTCTGGGAGAGCTGCGGCAGTTGGAGATTCTCATTATGTTGCTAAGGTAGTTCCCTCCTTGTCATTTGCGCAAGTAGTGCGTCAGTCTCCTAAGTCCGCAATTATTTAGGCAAAGCTGGTTAATGGAAAATGTTTCAACACTTTTTCTAGCAGTTCTTCTTCTAGATGTCGGAAAAATATTTCACGTCCTTCTCGTAAAGGGGGTATTAGGATTTCTTTACCGGTTGCTAGAGAATGTTCCCCTAGTCCGGTACGACAATCAGAGATTATTAATGCGCTAGACCCAACCAGATAATAATTACACAGATTGGAGGACGAAGTTTACTTCTGTTGCCGAGCTTGCCAGAGCCGAAAATATATTTATGCTTGATTTTAAATTTGATTCAGAAGCAACTGGAATGGATTCAGAGGAAGATGATATGGAGCGCTGTTCTCGAAGACCAGGACTGCGACCTCGGACAGTCCTCCGACGCACTCATTCTTGGGATAGATTTTCTTTGGAGTTCTAGCTAACTCCTAACTTACCTTGACTTGTAGTCGGTTTTATTTCTGATTTCAGAATTTCTCCTTTTATATATATATAAATCGGTCCTCCTTGGCTTTTAGAGAAAAAAAACTGATGTAAAATTGTTGCAGATGGTTAAGAACCATTTATAACAAGTTTTAACGTAGATCTAGGATCTATTAAGATGGATCTAGTGATTATTTTCTATTTTAGTATTATTTAGTGATACTATATTATTTAACTGTTGATATTATTATCATGTGGTATATAAAAGAACATGTAAAATAAATTACAAAATCTCAACCAAAAAAAGTTTGAATCTGAAAAAAATAAAAAAAAGAAAACATTTCATTTAAACTGGACCCTTTCGATCTATTATTGTAGGATATAATATGATCGATTCATATTAATACCACCAAATCAGAGTTTATTGCAAATCTTACTTCAAATCATGGTTGGTCGCACTGCTTGTACTGTGGCATGAATGCGCACAGGGGAGCTTCTGTCAAACCATTCGAGGAAGGTTCTTCCTTCTTCCTCGGGTTAAGAGATTTGAACTATGTGAGATTACCGGTACCATTCAACAATTCACAACACGTCTTATCGGAAAAGAGGTGTTAGAATTAGTTTATTGGTACCACGGATCCGTTATTCATTGCGCCAGACGTCCTCACCGACTATTGTATCCACTCTAAATTCGGTTTCACAAGAATATAGTGAAGATAGACTAACCAAATATAACTCAATTGCTGATCTTGCCAAAGCAAAAAATATGTTTATGCCTGGTGCGTATTTAAGATTTGAGGCATTTGACAAAGAAACAGATGATGATGATGATGATATTGAGCGTTGCTCACGACGCCCCGGCTGTGTGTCTCGAGCCGTATTTCGACGCACTTACTCATGGGACCGGACATCGATGGAGTTCTACGTATATCAATTCTGGGCCCAAATATTTATGATTTTTTTTTATTTATGTGTTCTTCATGCATGGCTCATGCCACCTGGATCTGTACATGGCTCTAGCCTCCTTATTTTATTTCCGAAGAAAAAAAAAACTATGTGAGATTAGGACAAGGGCTAGAAATGTACGGCGGGTTTTTCATGCCGTTTGATCTATGGACTATGGGGCTTAAACCCAAACAAAAACTCTAGGGACAAGGATGTCAAAAGAAAACGATTGGGGTGGATGACAGACACTTGTTGAAGACATGATCTTTCAAGCGATTGGTCCACCCTTTTTTCTTCTAAATTCTCTCATAATCTTCATCCCACTCTCCTGCAATGCCCTCTTCTGGACTCCCACATCTCGTTTGTCTACGATACATTTGCTCCATCAGCTAAAGGGACATGGAGAGAAGCAGGCGTCAGCAGAGTTCGCCATGCCATCGCGTACCGGGGAAGGCGAGCCATTGACACAGTCGATGATCCTCTTGTTTTTAAATTTATTTATTTATTTATTATTATTATTAAAATATATCATCCAGATCGACTCCTCAATGGAGACGGACATGGCCGAGTACCGCGATATAGCCAACCTTGACGTCCAGCCGGCCATTCTCCTTCGTCCGGATAGTTTCTGTCCTTGTTCTTGGTCCTGCTTTGTGTGCTGACTTCTGACCTACTCGGTTTGAGGGCTTGAAGGCAATAGGTGGTACTGTGTAATCCTCTTGAAACACTAGAATGAAGAGGAAAAATTGGCTCTCTCTCTCTCTCTCTGAGTGTGTGCTTGCTGCTTTCCTGGTCCTCTGCGGGTGCTCTCTCTCTCTCTCAATTTCTGATTCCAGCGCTACTCTGGAGAGAGTTGAGTCTTTGTGTTCTTCCAATTCTATCAGATGTCTGTTGATATCCATCACTGTTGCTGATGTCCAGTATCCTCAATCTTGCCGACTCAAACTAGGCACCTCCATGAACGTGTACGTTTGATTCTTTCCTCTGTGAACTCTTGGAATTTTAAACAATATAAAGTTATACATTAATTCTCAGCAACTACTACACTTTTCCTCAATTATGCTGTCAATCGATCGTGCCCACACCATCTTTTCTCTGTCTTTGCTTGTCCCCTTGGTCGCCGCAGTCTCCCTCAACTTCTCCAGCTTTGATCGAGAGACCAAGGTCACCTGCTCCCCTCACCAAAAGGGCATATGCCTCCAAGGTGATGCCTTGCTGAACCAGGGCCTGCAGCTCACCAAGAACCACCTTCACACCTCCATTGCCTCCAGTGTCGGCAGAGCTGTGTACTCACAGCCCGTGCGCATATGGGACTCGGCCACAGGGCAGACACACGGACTTCAGAACCCAGTTCTCATTTATCATCTATGATGTCGATCCACATAACCCCTCTGGCGATGGATTTGCCTTCTTTCTCTCGTCGTACCCTTCTGTAATACCCAACAATTCTGCAGGCGGGTTCCTTGGATTGTTCCCAAACTCCTCTCATGGCAGTGGGCAGGGTAAGATGGTGGCTGTCGAGTTCGACAGCTACCCAAACGCCGACCTCGACTCAAGTCCCGCCGGTCACATTGGAATTAACGTCAACTCCATTAGATCTGTGGTGGAGTTGACTCCGGAGGGTGGCATCAGGAAGAGAACCATGGCCGAGGCATGTGTGGAGTACAGCGCAAAGACGCAGGCTTTAAGTGTCACACTAAGTTACGTTGATGCCTCCATGGAAGGGAACTCTAGTCTTTCTCATGTCTTGGATCTCAGGGAAGTCCTGCCGGAATATGCTTCCATTGGATTCTCTGCTGCAACGGGCACACTGGTTGAGACGCACACCATCCTCTCCTGGAGCTTTGATTCAACTCTACATGTCAAACTCAGTGTTAGTATACATATAACAGTCATGGCAGGGGCACTGGTCGTTGGTGCTGTGTTGGCATGGTTATTAATGGGGGATTGGAGAAAAACCATTGCAAGCAAAGTGAAGAATTTTGGCAGGTATGTTGCTCTGCCCTCACGAAAGAAAAATGAGAAAAGTAATCACAAGGACATCAACATAGATGCGAAGCATGCAAATAAGAGAGGGGAGGGAGGGATCACAGAGGGGAGTGGACGAGAACCAGTGAAGGGTATCATCTTGTCTTCTGAATGCATGGAAAAAGATGGAGAAAGTAGGATATCAGAGGCGGCCAGTGGAACTTTTTGGTCTTCTGACATGTGGGCAGGAACAAGAAAATCCAAGGGTTTTGGCTCAGATGCCGGCATGTTAAAGCAGGGCAGAGGATCTGATGTAGAAGCTCCAAGACCCATGGATTTATCAGGTCAGTGGTCGTCAAAGGAGATCCCTTACCATGCTCTGATGCTCGCGACGAACAATTTCTCTGAGGAGATGATGCTGGGCAAGGGAGGGTTCGGGCCCGTCTACAGAGGTTTCTTGAGCGACATCGATTTAGACGTCGCCATTAAGAAGCTGTCTGAGGGCTCAGAACAGGGCGTGTCGGAGTACATGGCGGAGGTAAAGATCATAACACAACTGAGACACCGAAACCTGGTCAAGCTCATTGGTTGGTGCCAGGAGCATGGAGAACTCATGCTGGTTTATGAGTTCATGCCCAATGGAAGCCTTGATAGCCACCTGTTCAAGGAGAACCGTCTGCTGGAGTGGTCACTCAGGTACAAGATTGTCCTCGGCTTGGCCAATGCATTGGCGTACCTCCATGATGAGTGCGAACCATATGTCCTGCACCGGGACATCAAATCCAGCAACATCCTGTTAGACTCTAAGTTTGATGCCAAGCTTGCAGATTTCGGCCTTGCAAGGGCCTTCAACCTCGACATGAGCAGTTTGCGCGTGAGCCATCCAGCAGGAACCCGTGGCTACTGGGCTCCAGAGTATGCTCTCATGCTCAAAGCCAGCAGGAGGTCTGATGTCTACAGCTTCGGAGTGGTTGTTCTGGAGATAGCATGCGGTAAGAAGGCCATCCAGATGACGCAGGGGGAAGATGGCAAGAGCACTGCCATGCTCTTGGTGGAGTGGGTTTGGGATCTTTACGGCAGGGGCGCCATCTTAGATGCTAAGGATGAGAGATTAAGCGGCAAATTTGACCTGCTGCAGATGGAGCGCTTGCTGGTAACAGGGCTATGGTGTGCTCACCCAGACGACCGGCAGCGGCCATCCATAAGGCAAGCTTGCAATGCCCTGCTTTATCCCGAGACCACTCCTTTGCCGGCTTTGCCTGACAAGATGCCGCCATGGGCTTTGCCCTTGGACCGTGCGCAGATGCAGACGGCGCAACTCTCACCAGCAGCATCGATTTCTTCAACACTGTACACATCCGATGCACCCATGTCTTCTCCTCCTCATCCTCAGATAATAAGATATGGTTATAACAGAGATTCCAATACTTCACCGTTGCCAAGGCTCTTTAGAAAGCTCAAGCGCCGGGTCTCTGCACAGCTTCCCCGGTGGCTGATCAAGAGGAAGAAAGCGACAAGCTTTGAGGTTCTTCTGGACAGTGAAAGCAGAACCGACACTGGGTTGAAGGAGTTCTCATACGAGGAGCTTGTTCTAGCAACAGATAACTTCTCCTTGATGCTTGGCCGAAGGGCCTCTGGCAGCGTTTACAGGGGGCAGCTCGCATCAGGGATGGATGTGGCTGTCAAGAAGTTCACAGACCATGGCCAATCCATCAAGGAGTGCATGACGGAGGTGATGACTCTGAGTGATCTGGTGCATAAGAATCTGGTGAAAGTAATTGGCTGGTGCCTGGAGCATGGCCAGTACTTGCTTGTCTACGAGTACATGGCCCAAGGTACCCTGGACGAACACCTGTTCGGCGACCTTGCAGACAGCAGCGCGATCCCATGGGAGGTGCGCTACAAGGTGGTTCTCGACCTGGCTTCTGTTCTGTGCTACCTCCACAACGACTGCGACCAGTGTGTGCTGCACAGAGACATCAAACCGGCCCACTTGTTCCTCGACGGGGAGTTCAACATGAAGCTCGGTGGTTTGCATTCGCCAGGGAGACTGGTCACGGACTCTCCTTGCCGAACACCGGAATCGCCGGCACGTTCGGGTACACAGCACCCGAGTACTGTCAGTCTGGCAAGTACACCACTGCGTCGGATGTGTACAGCTTCGGGGTTGTGGCCCTGGAGATTGCTTGCGGGAGGAGGTCCTTGCAGCCTGGTTCCGGTACTCATGGCTACGGCTTCTTAATGCAGTGGGTGTGGCAGTGCTACTCGAATGTGGACCTTCTCAGAGCATCTGATGAGAAGCTGGGAGGGAAATTTGACAGCCGGGAAATGGAGAGATTGCTGGTTGTTGGGATCTGGTGCACTCATTACGATGCTGCTCGGCGGCCGAGGATGGCGAAGGTGCTCAGAGTTCTCCAGTTTGAGGCGGAGCCCCCAGCCTTGGTGCATGCTGATGTTTTCATCTAATGAGTGGCACTTTGGCTGTGCATGGTTCCAGTCGATTCGGTTCAACTTTTTATTTTTGGACGAATTAAAACCGACTCACCATCAATTATGCCACAATTTTATTGTAAAATAATATACAACATATTATTTTTATTATATATTTAGTTCCATTATTTTGATAATGTGAAATCGAATTGAACCAAGAGAATCTCCCAAACAGAGCCAAAAACTGGTTGATCTGATTTGGTTTTTTATGCACACCCTAATGGCGCTCCCACAGCATTGTTAGCCGGTGACGGTGAGAATCGTATAAACAGTTCTTAATAGAAACGTAAGTGTAGCTCTCAAGTTAGATGGAGGGAACATAATGGTTCTCATTGTGAAACATCTGGTGTTCAATATTATGTACTTAATTTCAGATGGAGAAGAACTCTGAAGTCAGAACTGCGTGTGAAGAAATAGAGCTTCTACAGAAAAACAAATGAATCATCTGGCTGTGATCATGATAGATGTTTATGAGCAGGCCAGAAGATTTTGTTATATATTGGGAATTTGGAAATGAGAAATATTTAGTGTAAGAGTACACTTACATTTCAATTGTGAGAGGGAGCTTTCATTAGTCCACTTAAGATGGTCTAATGTGTTATTTTATGAGTTTAAATTAGATTTTGTGAGTCCAACTTAAATATTTATGAGTTCAATTCAAAAATTTACAAGTACTTCTATAACTGAAATAGAAATATGCTCTTACACTAAACCTTTTCCATTGGCAATTTGTACTTCTAAATTATGCGAATTAACCCCCAGCAAATAATATTGTATCATATATTTTTGAGTAATATCTTGTTCTCATATCTTATCATATGGGCTTGTCTGCACCCATTTTGAGATTATTGGGCCTCAAACGGGCCATCAGCCCAAGAAGAAAGAAACGTTGCTTGGTCTGCAGTAGCACACAAATGGCAGCCATTGTAA
>JACBKR010006454.1:0-12464 GCA_014218235.1 Colocasia esculenta
TCATTGGTGTTGACAGTGGCTTGGTGTTTTCAAATCCAAATTCTTTAGCAGTTCTCTGGTGTACTTTGCTTGACAGATGTGAGTTCCTTCCTTTCCTTGTTTGATTTGAAGTCCAAGGAAGTAGTTAAGTTCTCCCATCATACTCATTTCAAATTCTCCCTGCATTAGCTTTTCAAAGTACTTTCACAAGGATTCATCAGTAGATCCAAGATGATGTCATCCACATAAATTTGAACCAACAATATATTTTGGCTTTTGTTTTTATAAAGAGAGTGCTATCTACTTGACCTCTATTGAAACCATGTTTTGTGAGAAAAGAACTAAGTCTTTCATACCAGGCTCTAGGGTTGTTTTAAACCATATAAAGCCTTATGCAACTAAAAACATGATTCGGAAAGTCTGTATCATCAAAACCCGGCGGTTGTTCCACATAAACTTCTTCTTTTATAAAACCGTTTAGAAATGCAGATTTAACATCCATTTGAAATAACTTTAAATCTAATGCAGAAGCATAAGCAAGTAACATTCTAATAGCCTCAAGTCTAGCCACTGGTGCATAGGTTTCATCAAAATCTATGCCTTCCTCTTGACAATAGCCTTGAGCCACCAGTCTGGCCTTGTTCTTAGAATTACACCAGATTCATCCAATTTATTTCTGAACACCCATTTGTGCCGATCACAGGATGGTCTGATGGTCTAGGAACAAGTGACCATACTTGGTTTCTCTTGAATTGATTTAATTCATCTTGCATTGCTATTATCCAAGATTCGTCAGTTAGGGCTTCATTGACTGTCTTAGGCTCTAATGAGAAACAAAAGCAAGGTAATCACAAGGAATCAAGTTACCTCTTGTTCTTACCCCTATCGATGGATCACCAATGATGTTTTCAGGTGGGTGATCTTCTTGTATCTTCATTCCTTTGGAAGAGTTTCATGAGAAATTTCTTCTTGTTGCATTTCTTCCAGAGGCGGATCATCCTTATCTTCAAGTGATGTGTCTTTCAGTTATTGGACAGTTCATCTGCGTCATCATATCACTCTCTACTTCCTGTCTCAGGGAGGGATTAGTTTCATCAAAAATAATGTGTACAGACTGTTCAATCAATAAGGTACGTTTATTAAACACTCTATAGCCTTTGGGTTTAGAGGTGTACCCCATGAAGATGCCTTCATCTGATTTGGCATCCAACTTACCAATATCCCTTTTCCGTTGTTGTGATAAAGCAAGGACATCCAAAGGTTCTGAAATGGCTGATCTTGGCTTCTTCCCTTTAAACAACTCATATGCAGTCTTCTTCAGGATGGCCTGATCATGACTCTGTTGACAATATAGCTGGCTGTGTTGACTGCTTCTGCCCAGAAATATCTTGGTAACTCATATTCACAAAGCATAGTTCTTGCCATATCCAAGAGAGTTCGGTTCTTCCGTTCGGCTATGCCATTTTGTTGTGGTGACCTTGGTGCTGAGAAATTGTGCTGAATTCCTTGATCATCACAGAATCTAGCAAACTTTTCATTTTGGAACTCACCACCATGATCAGATCGAATGGATACTATACTGAACTTCTGATCTTTCTGGACTTTCTTGCTGAAGCTAACAAAATTATCGAAAGTATCATTTTTGTGTTCTAAGAATGATACCCATGTGAATCTTGAGTAGTCATCTACTATAACAAATCCGAAATTCTTTCCTCCAAGACTGGTAGTCCTCATTGGCCCAAATAGATCCATATGTAGGAGCTCCAAGGGTTTTGAGGTGGTCACCACCGTTTTGACTTGAAGGAACTTTTTGTGTGCTTTCCCTTAGCACAAGGTCTGCAGACACTTTCTAATTTACTATTGATTTTCGGTAGACCTTCCACAAGATTCCTCTTTCTGAGCTTGCTCAAGCCATCCAAGCTGCAGTGGCCTAGCCTTCTGTGCCACAGATCAGTTGATTTGTCTTTGCTGGCTGCCAGACACACATTTTGCTCTTTGAGTTCTTCAAGGTAGAGCACGTACAGATTTTTCTCTCTATTTGCTTCAAAGATGACTGCTACCATCCTTTAGTATGCTGCATTTTGACTCTTGAAATTTGATTTGATGTCCTCTATCACACAGCTGACTGATACTTATGAGGTTGTGCTTTAAACCTTTGACTGACAACACATCTTCTATGACTGTTTTTCCTTTGCTGTTTACTGATCCACTCCCAACTACAGTTCCTTTTCCATTATCTCCATAAGTGACTGTTCCTTCTTCATCTTGGAGATGGGAGAAAAGCTTCAGATTTCCTGTCATGTGCCTTGAGCATCCACTATCCAAATACCATTGGATGCTCGAGGATTAACCTGAAATAAAGACATCAAGATTTAGGTACCCAAGTTCTTTGGGTCCTGATGGGTCAGTATCATTACTTTTACTTTTTATTATCCACTTCTTATGTCTATTGGACAGGTGGATTTTAAATGTCCTAGTGTTACAGTGACTACACATGATGTTATTGTTACTCTTTCTATGTACTTAAAATTCGCTTTAATGCTACATCTTGTTCTGGAGTGAATTTAGGAGTTGGATATTTTTCAGGATAGATCATTTCTTCTTCATTAACTGGAGGTATGTATCCTAAACCTCGTTTATTTACCAGATCGTCTAGCACCCTTTAGTAATAAGGAGTTCTTCCCACGTAAACTTTTCTAAGGTGCTTGCAAGTGTATTGTTTTCTTCATTTAATTCTTTTACCGTTTTTCTAAATCATCTGAGCTTTCCTGTTTTTCTAATTTAATGATTTGATTGTCCTTGTCTTTTAAGTTTTCACATAATAGTTCATTTCTCCTCTTAAGCTCTATTATCTGTCTTCTAGTTCTTCATTTTCAGATTTTAAATCTGAGTGGTATTTTCGAGACAGGTGATATTTTCTTGCTAAGCTTAAGTATTTGGACACTTCTTTATACTTATCGTAAAGTTCATTAAAGGCACTTTCCAAATTATCGGAATCTGAATCATTACAGGAATCAAAAGAGGAATCAGAGTTACCTTATCCCCGGTATTTACCATAAGAGCTAAGTTGCCTTCTTCTTCTTCACTGCTGGAGCTTGACTGTGTCTGAGTCGCTGCTGTTTTCCCATGCAGCTGCCATGGCTTTCTTTTTGAATCTTCTGAACTTCTTGGAGCTGTCCTTCTTCTTGTGATCATTTTTCTTTAGCATTGGACAGTCTGCCTTGATATGTCCAGGTTTCTTGCATTCATAGCAAAGTGGCTCATTCCTCTTCTGATCTTTTCCATCTGGTCTCTTGAGATCTTTGTTTTTCTTGAAGTACCTCCTACCAGACTGGAATTCTTCTTCTTGGCCAGATTCTCTGCAATCTTCTTGAGAGCATGGCTTCTTCATCATCACTATCTTTGCTATCTTCACTGTTATCTAAGGATTCTTCTGATGAGTCCCCATTAGCTTTAAGCGCATTTGACTGCTTCTTTCTACTGGAGGATTCTCCTAATCTTTCCATGTTTATTTCATGGGCCATGAGAGACCCGATGAGTTTTTCTACTGACATTCTCTTAAGGTCATTAGCTTCTTCGATAGCTGTGACCTTTGCCGTCCATGAAGATGGCAAGGATCTGAGATCTTCCTTACCATGTCTGCAATCTCATATGACTTTCCTAGACTGCTAGGCCATTAGTGATGTCAGTAAATCTACTAAACATTTGGGTAATAGACTCACCTGTTTGCATTTGAAATCTTTCATACTGAGTGACAAGAATGTCGATTCTTGTCTCCTTTACTTTGTCTGTACCTTCATATGTAATCCTTAGCTTTTCCCACATTTCCATGGAGGATTTGCAAGCTGAGACTCTGTTGAACTCCTTCTTGCTTAGAGCACAACATAGAATGCTCTTAGCTTTACAGTTCAAGGAGATTTCTTTCTATCTTCATCTGTCCATTGTGCTTTCTCATTTGTGACGACCAGATCACCTTCTTCCACTATCGACCAGATTTGATAGTCGTGGCCTTGTAGAAAGTATTCCATCTGGTCTTCAATACGTATAATCTTCACCGTCGAACAAAGGAGGTCTGTTGACAGACTGACCTTCGAAGTGACCTTGGGCTGCCATGGATCTTTACTCTTCAGATCGTTGGATCTTGTTCTTTGTCGAAGAGACCGCTCTGATCACTTGTTGCCCGGTTGGCTAACCCAGAGGGGGGGTGAATGGGTCTTTAAATTAATCTTATCTAGTAAAACCTGAACTCAAACAAACATAAAGAGTTCTTGAAAGGGATTAGTAATGGTTAGTAAAAAAAACAATCCACAAAGAAGACAATCACACAACACACAGATTATCCTGGTTCGGATCTCCTCTCCTTAGGAGTCCTACGTCCAGTCCCTGAGCATCCCTCAGGATTTCACTAACTAGGGTACAGTCCCCCTATGGACAAAAACAACCACCCAGCAGCTGGTCTTCTTCACCCCTGAAGGGAACACAACACCCTGGTACCACCAGGTCTCCTTACTCCTGAAGGGAAAAACACCACCCTGGAAACCACCAGGTCTTCCTTCACACACGAAGGAATAACACAGGAAATTCTTGAAAGAAAAAGACTAGCCCCTAGATCAAGCTTTTACAAAACTCAATCTGAAGCTGCAAGCACTGAGAGTCGAAGATCTACACAAAGTGCACTCTCTCAGAACTAAAACTAGCTTTTTTTTCTCACATCATAGGAAGCTAGGAGCCAAGATCGAAAGGAGAGAATTTCTGGCTCTAGAGATCTTCTAAAGACTTGAAAGAAGCAGAATTCTAGACTCTCTTAAAATGTCAATAAAGCTTCCTGCATCGCTGCTTGTTTTCAGAACTTCGTCTTGTATTTATATCTCCAATTTGAATGAGGATTAAGAGATGACTGTTGTCTCACAGCTTTGGTGTACGTTAGACTGAAGGATCTATAGAAACTTCCTGTCGACAGTCTTTTGTTCTTTGGAGCACGCAAAGTGATGATATCTTCTTAGCTGGCTTGAAGTTCTTTCTGTGTCAGATGTTGTAGGATAGTGTATCCTTAAGGTTCTGCAAGGTTGAGCTTTAATGGTAGACAGCTATACTATCTCCAGATGTCAGTCAACGTTAGAGCAGATAGACACAAATATGGTAGTGACAGTTTATCGTTCTAGAAGATGCATGCAGAGGATACACGAGAATGGAAGATATGTTCTGTATCTGTGCAGAGATACGTTCAGTCTTTATTAAATGCATGGCAGTCAAACAGACGTGATGTGACTTTGACTATTCAACGTAGCTTAAATCAAGGAAAACATTTAATTAATGGAAACATGACTTATGCAGTCGTTATGAAAATCTGATAGAATCGTTATGATCAAGTTGCTGTAGACTCATAAGAAGTCGTTATGATAACTTATGAAATCGTTACCACAACCAAGTCGTTCTATAACAGATGATATAAGAAATCGTTATGAAACATGGCAAGTCGTTCTGATTCTGAACAAATCGATATGAAACACTTATCAGATCGTTATGAGATGCAAGTCGTTGTAACTCTCTAAAGAAATCGTTGCGATGACTTACAGAATTGTTATGACGAGCAAGTCGTTATAACTCTCTAAAGAAATCGTTACGATGACTTACAGAATCGTTATGACGAGCAAGTCGTTGTAACTCTCTAAAGAAATCGTTGCGATGACTTACAGAATTGTTATGACGAGCAAGTCGTTATAACTCTCTAAAGAAATCGTTACGATGACTTACAGAATCGTTATGACGAGCAAGTCGTTATAACTCTCTAAAGAAATCATTACGATAACTTACAGAGTCGTTATAATGAGCAAGTCGTTATAATTCTGAAGAAGTCGTTACGATAACTTACAGAGTCGTTATAATGAGCAAGTCGTTATAATTCTCTAAAGAAATCGTACGATAACTTACAGAGTCGTTATAATATCGACTTGTTTGACACAGCAAGGTTATTCAATCTTTCAAGTAAATCGTTGTTCTAGTGAGGAAATCGTTATAGTTAATGAAGGAACTATCATGGCTCTTCTGAAAAAAGATGTATGTAAGACTTACCACAAATGCTTGACTTTCTTTGGGTAATTCCTGTGCTTATGGCTAGATAAACAAGGTTAGAGAAACTTTTGACAGTGTTTTGTTTATCACCAAAATAGGCAAGTAATTAATTTAAAAGTACATGGGGATGGACTGTTCATAACTCCTATTAAATTCCAAATTTCCTCTTTCCTAACCTCCTTCCAAGCTTTCCACTTTCTATTTGGGTTAGGATGGGAGCTAAATTCGTGGCCAACCTATTAGGGTAGGTTTAGGAATCCAATTCCAACCCAAACTAGCTATTTTACTTATTTATAACCCTTTTTCCATTTAGGTAATAATTAAGTTGCGAATTTAGAGTATTTTTCCTATTGTTCATCTTTAAAAATCCCTATTGTGGCCCAATAATTTTATATAGTCTATTTAACAAAGCCCATTATTAATAGAATTTAATTTATTGAAATTTCCTCTTCTAATTAGGGAATAATAGAGTTATGGATTTTATTATATTTTTCTTACTTGATTTTATTCATGGACTATGGGAGGTCTATTGATCTAATTTCTCATGATGGATTATCATTACATATTGTTTGGAGTCTAGTCATCATTTTATTTTTAATTGTTAATCTACTTGGCTCATATGATAATGGGTTTTTTGAATTATTCCTAATTACAATAATAAGTCACCTCAATTTCTAAAACTTGGTTCGAATTATTTTTCTAAGCCCAATTTTCTTAATGGTCATCATTACATGACATTGGAAGTCTCTCCGACATGTTCGTTTAATTTATGGGCGTATTATCTTTCCGTGTTAACGGTTTTCCGACTTAGTTTCCTATTTGGATAATTAGTCACGTTGTGACATACGCTTGGCCACTCGGACTTTTCGTTGCACGAATTTCTTCGTGGAACACTTAGAGATAATATTTGGGGTTGATTTATAATTTTTAAGAAATTTTCCGAAATATTCTTGCACATATGATAGTGGTACGTATGTTTCTATTATTTCGATTTTAAAGAAATTATTATTTCAAACTTTTAAGTATTAAATTTTCCTGGTTGCTACATCCTCCCCCACTTAAAAAGAATTTGGTCCCCAAATTCATATGATATGATACGACTACCAATTTATCTCAATATTTCAATCTATCATCTCCCCACTTAGGGTTCGCTATAGTGAAAATAATATGAAATAAAACTAAGGTTTAGTGATGGTACCTTGTCCACTCTCATTGGCAGGATTTATATCCACAAGGGCCTGTAAGCATCCTTAGCATGGAGTTTGGTTCTTCTTTGTTGGACAATCGATGACTTGATGTTGTTGACTTCCACATCGCAAGCATCTGCCCATTCTCTTCCAACAGTTATCAACCTGATGCTCTGGCTTTTCACAAAATTCACACACTTCCTTCCGCTTCACTTCCCCTTTTATTCTCTTACTATCTACTGTATTTCTTCCTTTATTATCATTGGAATGAGTAGCGCGTTCCCTTTTCAACACCTTCTTCTTATGGATCTTTTCAAGAAGTTCCATGGTGTCCTCTACTAATTGAGCTCTCAATACCATGACTGAATATACTTCAATGTCTAGTGGAGCCAACTTTTCCCAGAACACAGGTCTCAACCCTTCTAAAAATCTCTTTGCCTTCATCTTTTCCGTACTCACCAAATGTGGTGCATACTGTGCTAGTCTTTCAAATTGCGCTTCATATTCTGCTGCAGACATCATTCGTTGTTTCAAATTGGCGAATTCATTTACCTTCTTCTCACGAATCCTCTCGAAAAAATATTTGGTGTTGAAGAGTTCTAAAAATTTATCCAACTCTATGTTGATGTTGGGTAATTGTCGACTGGTAGCTTCCCACCAAGCTCTAGCATCGCAGTTCAATTGGAAAGTTGCCAGAAGGACTTTCTCCTGCTCTGAGCATTGCATAACTCTAAAGATTCGTTCCATCGCCTTCACCCAATTTTCAGCTTCTTCGGGATCCGGAGTTCCATTAAACCTAGGGGGATTTATTCGTTGAAAGTTCCCATATAAGTCTCCAGCCCCATTTCTGGCTCCTGCTTGAATCACGTTGTTAAGGGCTTGAGTTAACCCTGTATGGTCTGTTGTAATTCGTGCAATTGTGCATGCTCGCCAGCCATCTCTTCTACTTCCTGCGAGCAATAATACTTATTAATTTCTTCTTAAACTCAGGTGCTTATACATATAGTTAAGCTTCTAGCATAACCCCAAGCTTTACCCAATCTCTCACATAGGTATGGTGGTTGACTTAGACACGGTTATGGCAGTTCACCTAGAACATCCCTAGACTTAAAATATCCTAATAAGGACATCCTAGGCTTTGATGCCAACTGTCACGCCCCTCCAATTTAGCAGTGGAATAAACGGAGGGAAACGTGAGCAATGAGTATGATAACGTAAATTGCGCATACAGACAAAACATCAGAGCATCTAATGAAATAATTGGAATAACACTTGATTTCATTATAAAATCATTAAGACTATTACAACCACTAATTCAGAGCCATGCACAAGGCTCATTGATATCACTACATTAGAAAGAAATCTAAAGCAATAACTATTAGACTCCATGGTACTAGGGCAACTTCATAGACTGACTCCAGGGCGCTCATCACTTTGGTCCTGTCCCATTGGTGTGTGTAACGTCATTGTCCGACTTACTTGAGACACAATAACAAATAACGAAGGGTGAGAGATAATGCCCAGTAGGACTTAAATCTCAATAGTCAAGCAGGCTTTAAATGATTAATGCTTAAAATGCAGAGTAACTAATGGTAGAGAGAGTCATGTAAAGTCGAGAAAGTAAGAGCACGAGTAACATGGGTCACTAGCACATGAAGCAAGTATAGCACAATGATAAAGTCAAGTCACAATAGAAAGCAATAACAACACGATGGCAAATAACGTCAACGTCAAACAATAGCAAGCAACATGTATAGCAAGGAGAGAGAAAGTAGTTGGCCATATAGAGAGTAAATTGCACTTTGATTGATTTTCTTATCAATCGAAATAGTATAGCACTTTTGATTAACTTTCGTCAATCGAAATAGTAATGGCACTTTGGTTATCTGTAGATAGCCGAGAGAGAGTATAGCACTTTGTTTGTCAATAGACAACGAGAGAATATAGCACTTTGAATGCGACTAAGTCAGGATAGAACACAATAACTCAAGATAGCAAGTATCAAGTAGAGCATGAAGAGAGTATGACAGTAGTCGCTCAATAATAGGACAGTAGCAGTTCAGTAATAGTCAATGGCAGTACAGTAATAGTGCAGTACGTCTGAACTAACAGACTAACAGTAACAGTGTAACAGTCAGATGTCTAGCTAATTCAGAACAGTCAGTCAGGACCGATGCAAATGCAGACACCGTCAATAGCCCCTACAGGTATTTTCGGGTGGCTCTCTGCCCCCAGGACTAGATTAGAGCCCCTCAGACATTCTCTGTGCCCTCAACAGTATGCATTCAAGTCAGTAGAGTCACAAGACCCATTTTAGCGCTAGATAGTCATGAACAGTACAAAACAGTAGGAGCCACACAGCTCAAAGGGTACCAAGAGAGTACTAGATGAATAGACTGAGAGAGACGAGTTACTAGAGTGAACGTGAATAGATGAGCGAGTAGAGTATAGATGAGATCGTATGGTCATTGCACATGAACGTAGTAACGAGCGATAGTGATAACGAGCGATTCAGTTGCACACACACGCGTACGGTGTTGGCAGTCAGGTGGAATACACAACCTTTCGCTGGCCTCGTTATGCACAGGTCCAGAGGTCCGGTGTGATTCAAGATAAGATAGAGAACAATCTAAGGTCGTTTGGATATTTCCGATCCCTGAAGGCTATCATAGGTATTAGGGTACAATCATCACGACCACGCGGGAATCCATGGACAGAGGAGCAGAGGAGACTTACGAGGCTTAAACAAGGATTCACTAGTCCGGCAGAAGGAGTATCCGACAGAGAGTTCGTCCAAGTCAGGAGAGAGTGTATATATATAGAAACAAGTGCTCGACGTTCTAGAGGAATTCTAGAACAGTGGGCGTCGATAACAGTATTCCCAAAACATCGCGAGAATCGTAGACAAGTTCATTTAAAAATAGGGCAATTAATATATATAATTGAAATAAATTGCTAGATGTACATGTGACAATTTTCATGCCAAGTTAAGCCATATTGGATGGTTCACGTGTGTGCTTGTGACATAGAGAATTATGGAATATGAAAGAGTCATGTGAATAACTTAATTTATTAACATATGTCCAAGATTTATCAGCTTCGTTTACTGTGTTAGGAGAGTTAATAGGGCATGAGTTCACTGTAGAAAAACAAGACTTACAAAAATAAGGGGTTTTTATGAAAAGCTTCAGAACGCGACGGGTCTCTGTAAGGGTCGCGACGGGATCAAGTGTGAACGCGATAGGGCCTTGTAAGGATCGCGACGGGCTTGTCCAAACAGGCAGGTAGATCGCGACAGGGTCTTTTGAGGATCGCGACAGGTCTATCAGGTCGGTGGCCAGAATGCGACGGGGTACCCTGTCGCGATCAGATCGAGACAGGTTCCTATGTCGCGATGGCCCTGAGAACGGGGCCTATTGGGCCGTCGTGTTCTCAGGTACTTCACCTGAATTCGAGCGGAAAAAGGACTAGCATGGGATTGCGTGCCAACTTAACATATTTGATACATGGTGATTCGAAAATTCATAACTAATTGTATAGTCAATGAAAAATCATGAAACAAGTTGCGAATCGATCTAGACATGAAAGGGTACTCCAGTAATTAGGAATTGAAAAGTAAGCATGATCTCAACATGATTCAAATAGGTTAATTCACAGGGTGCATGATACAGTACACAGTTGAGATCAATGATTTTATTCGCAAGATAGGATGGATGAAAATTAGGGCTTTCAGGGGCAAAAGTTCCCTAATGATCATCAGTGTCTCCATTAAAAATTTCAAGGCATGGGATAGAGTATTCAAGAAGATATAAATTAAACATGAAGGTTCGGGGTCAAGGTGTTTGCAGAACTTCAAAATTCAAGAAGAAAATATTGGCTCGATGGAAAATTATGAAACTTGAGGGTTTTGTTCCTAGTACATGGAACAATCTACAGTCGAAATTTCTTTAGTTTTGCTCGTGAGAATGCCTACCTTGACTCGATTTCCTCTTCTAGGGCTAGAACTTGAAGAACTCGGGATGAAGCTTGATGAAGCCTTCTCCCCATGAATTCTCCCCTTCCTTGGCCTCTCCTCCAGGTCTAGCGATCCCTAGCAATGTGTTAGGGTCAGCCATGGAGAGATTGGAGAGTATTTATGTTTGTTGGGTTGTTATTTCCTAATAGGACTCTAACTCCTATTAAATTCCGAATTTCCCCTTTCCTAACCTCCTTCTAAGCTTTCCACTTCCTATTTGGGTTAGGATGAGAGCTAAATTCGTGGCCAACCTATTATGGTAGGTTTAGGAATCCAATTCCAACCCAAACTAGCTATTTTACATATTTAATAACCCTTTTTCCATTTAGGTGATAATTAAGTTGCGAATTTAGAGTATTTTTCCTATTGTCATCTTTAAAAATCCTTATTGTGGCCCAATAAATTTTATATAGTATTTAACAAAGCCCATTATTTAATAGAATTTAATTTATTGAAATTTTCTCTTCTAATTAGGGAATAATAGAGTTATGGATTTTATTATATTTTCTTACTTGATTTTATTCATGGACTATGGAGGTCCATTGATCTAATTTCTCATGATGGATTATCATTACATATTGTTTGGAGTCTAGTCATCATTTTATTTTTAATTGTTAATCTACTTGGCTCATATGATAATGGGTTTTCTGAATTATTCCTTAATTACAATAATAAGTCACCTCAATTTCTAAAACTTGGTCCGAATTATTTTTCTAAGCCCAATTTTCTTAATGGTCATCATTACATGATGTTGGAAGTCTCTCCGATAGGTTCGTTTAATTTATGGGCGCATTATCTTTCCGTGTTAACGGTTTTCCGACTTAGTTTCTTACTTTAGATAATTAGTCACGTTGTGATGTACGCTTGGCCACTCGAACTTTTCGTTGCACGAATTTCTTCGTGGAACACTTAGGGATAATATTTGGGGTTGATTTATAATTTTAAAAAATTTTCTGAAGTATTATTGCACATATGATAGTGGTACATATGTTTCTATTATTTCAATTTTAAAGAAATTATTATTTCAAAATTTTTAAGTATTAAATTTTCCGGGTTGCTGCACTATATCTGGTAGTGTTCCTCCTTGAAAGGAGAAGACCTATTGTTCAAATTATACTTTCCATCCTTGGGGTGAAGATCTATCTGTATGGTAGCAGATGTGGTGACCGACCAGAGGTCTGTATCTGGTGGTGTTCCTCCTGGTTGAAGGA